>JASDQU010284608.1:0-14328 GCA_032191745.1 Picea mariana
TGATAGGTATCATCAAGGCTTGATTCTCTTTAGGAGTGATTAGAGATGGAATATGTTGAGTGATGTGATTAATAGTTGGAGTTCTATCAATGGGTGGTTATGAGAGGAGCTCCTTGTAATAATTTACCAACTATGTTTCTATTTCTTCATGGTTCAAAATAGTGTTACCTTGAGCATCTTAGAGATTTGTGATGCGATTGATGTAGCGTTTGTGGATCATGGAGATATGAAAGAACTTGGTGTTCCTTTCTCCATCCTTGAGTCATTGCACGTGGGATTTCTTTTTCCATAGAATTTCCTCCTATTTGCGTCGTTCTTTAAGCTATTGTTTTAGACATTCTTCCTCCTATTGTTGGGATTCTGTGTGACCTGATAGAATTATCTCCTGCCGAATGTCCTCTAGTCATTGCTCGAGTGCTTTCTGCTCTTGAAAGATGTTTTCGAAGACATTCTTATTCCAATGATGAAGTTGTTGCTTGAAATTTTTTAGCCGTTGTTGAAAGCGGTACATCTTTGTCCCATGCATGATTTTTGCATTGGCCCACCAAGTGCGAGATAGCTTAGGAAATTATGGATGGGTTAACCAGAATTTTTCAARCCTAAAGGGTTTGAATTTAGGAGTAGCTATCGTGTCCATCCAAAGATRGATTGGCCAGTGATCCGACCCCGATTTTGGGAGGATAGTGGCTTCCACCATAGGTCCTTCTAGCATAAGGATTTCTGAGATTAGAAAGTGATCCAACCTGCATGCTATTTGTTGGGATCCTATATGCTTGTTGGACCAAGTGAAGGGGCCATTTCTGGTTTCAATGTCCACCAGTCTAAGGTGATCAATGAGGTCCCTAAGCTTGATGTTGTCCTGGTCTAGATGCTTCGTGCCTCCCCTTTTTTCTTCTAGAGTGAGAATGATGTTAAAATCACCTCCTACGATCCAACGCTTGTGGTCTACTAGTGTTTCTAGATAGGATATGCTATTGAGGAAATGCTCTTTCTCTTGGCTACTCTAAAGACCATATGCATTTGTGATTACTCCATCTTTGCTAGAGCTAATGGCCTGATAATGAGCGGTGAGAGTGTTGACAGTGGAGAGGGCCTGGTCAACAATGACTGTGGCAGCGCTCCAGAGGATGGCTAGATCTCCTGCAACCCCTTTCGAGTTAGTGTGCACAAAGATGCAGTGACCCCAACATCTTTTGAATAGTTCCTCTGTTGTTTCTCCTACACATTTTGTTTCTTGTAACATGAAAATATCTGATTCCTCAGACTTAATACAATTGTGAAGAATCCTTTGTTTGTATCTTCCATTCAGGCCTCTAATATTCCAAGTGATGATCTTCATCATGAATAGTTGTGTGTGGGGGGGAAATAAACTCTCGGTGAGACGTTGGATCTCACCCGAGTTGATCATGTAGTTCCCTACCTCCTTAATAAATTGTTGAGTGGTCTTGTGTCCTCGTCGCTTGCTCTCTTTAGGGTTCCTTCTGGGATCTGGGTTTGAATTCGGACTAATGCCTAGCCTGGATGTAGCGCCTACTGTGGAGTCTAAGAAAACCTTATGGACCTTCCTGAGTTGCTCAACTGGTATAGTTTTCAAATCCTGTTTATTGAGGGATTCCTCTAGTTTGTCTAGATCTATGTCTGCTAGTTCTTGCTCGTCTATTTGCATTATAGTATATCCTTCTTCTTCATAGTTCTTTCTTGGCGTTGTCTGGGCTTGGGAGTCCAGATTCATGACTTGTTCGAGAACTGGATCCTAGATTTGTTTTGCTTTGCCTTTGTTGTTTTGCAGGTCCATTGATTTGTGAGGATTCTTGACCTCTTTTGGCTCTAGTAGATTGATGAGGGAATCAAAGGAGTTGTTGTTGAAGTTCCTACGACCGCTATTCTGGTTGGGTTTTTTCTGAGGCTGTTTCTTGCGGCCCAAGACTTGTGTGAATCCATCTTTCTATTTCTCTTCTACAACTGGTCGTGTTGAAGCATTGAGTGGGCAGTCCCTAAAGAGATGCCCATGTTCGTGGCACTTCCTGCAACGAAAAGGAATGTGTTCATAGTCGATGGTTTGGATCCATTCTTCATCCTGGTATTCCATGGTGATTGAGCCAGACAAGGCCTTGGAGATGTTCATGTATACATAGATGCAAGCATATGATGTGTATCTCCTTTGCTTGGTGGCCTTGGAGATGTTCATGTATACATAGATGCAAGCATATGATGTGTATCTCCTTTGCTTGGTGGCCTTTGAGGATTTAACATATCTTCCCAACGTATTGCCAATACCCATTAGGATTTCTTCAAGATGGAACTCCTGGGGTAAGGAGTAGTGACAGATCCATACTGGAGCAAAGGAAAAGTCCTCCTTCTCTGGGTAGAAGCGATTAGTCCAAAAATAGAGATACAATCCTGCGAAGTTGTAGAAGTAGGGACCATTTTCAAAAATCCAGTCTTTGTCCTCCAGGTTGTAAAATATAACCGTGAAGAATCCTTTTGAGGTTAACTGAAGCTCATAATCTCCTTTTGGGTTCCACCAGGTTTTGATCCATCGTTCGAGGTCTCTTTCAGACGGCCAAAGCCCTAAAAAGTTTCTGATTAGGGCATGGTCCTTCATAAATTGTCATATATTATTTGAATAGAAATTGTCATATTTTAATGTGTCCCTAATCATAAGTTATCATATTTTAGTGGCATTACTTGAGTGATAGGAGTTATGGATTTTCCCAATATATCTTTCCACTATAAGACTCTTGAATAAATAACTTGTGTTACAAGTTATCCATGTTTATTCCAGTAAATGTTTTTAGAACAATTCTATATTTGGGGTACCCTACTCGAGTACACTACTTCAAAGTTGTTGAAACATATAATTGCAAAGTTGTTGAAACATCTAATTGTGAGGGATCAATTGTATAGACAAGTTTATCTAAGAAAAATGAGAGGGTTGGTTCCAATGACCACTTCAAACAATCTTCTCAATTTTCTAATTATCAAGTAATTAAGAATTCAATAATAATCATTTGAATCAATTTTCATAATCAAAGGTAGTTTTATTTTTTTTCAAAAATTTAAAACCTTTAATGGTTTATTTAAGTTAGTGGAACTATTTTTTTAACTTCAATATCTTAAAGGTCCTTCAAGATACAAATTAAAATATTTTATATTTTAAATAAAGAAAATGTTAAAATATCTCATGGCTTGTTGGATATGGGTTAAGTTTTTATGTAAATGGATGAAAACAAATTCTAAGAAGTTAAACGAACACATATAAAAGGGGCCTCTAAATCCATGGGATTTGAATATGAGTTGTTTTTATAGTGACACCTCAATCCAATTACAAATCTACAACTTTTTAATATAGGTAAGGTAAATGGTTTTCTTTTCTATAAATTTTATAATTTTTTTTTTTTTTAATAATAATAATAATAATCTATTTTTAAAGTTTTATTGGTAAAGTTTACAGAAGTATACATATTCTATTCTTTTTTGAATTTGAACAGGTGATTTGTTAAGAAGAAACACATGTTCTTAACCAACCTCTTAAAAAAAAACACATGTTCTTAACCATTAGGTCCACTCATACTATATTCAACTTACTATTTTTTTTTAAACTTTTAATAATTTATATAGTAAATCACTTTAATTAAATTAAATGATAAATATAATTATAAAAATTCAAAAGATCTATTCAAACAACTTAATATCCACGTCAACATTATTATTAATTGAGGACTTAAAATATTTAAAATAACTTAGACGTGTAAAATGAAAGGGTTGTTAAAGCTATGCCCTTGAATCTTAAGATTTAAGGGTGCACTCAAGTCATAGATCGAGTGAATTTTTAGTTTTTACTTAAAATTTAATTTAATATATAAGGAGGAATTGGAAAAGTTCTCTCTTAAATAATAAATTAATTTTTAAATAAAAAACTAAAAAGTCATTTAATATATGACTTAAATTCACCCTTATATCTCAAGGTAAGGGGAGAGCTTTAACAACCCTTTCCTTTTAATACACTTTTATTTTAATTTTTAAATAAAAACTAAAAAAATCATTTAATATGACTTAAATGCACCCTTAAATCTCAAGGTTTAAGGGAAAAGCTTTAACCACCCTTTCCTCTTTTATATATATATATATATATATATATATATATATATATATATATATATATATATATATAACAACTCTTTCAAAAGTAGATATAATTTAGAAATATTACATGTTTTTTAATATATATATATATATATATATAATAAAAATTTAAAATAATAGTAATATTTCTTTTTTATATTTTAAATTCATAATATTTTTATAATTTATAATAATAAATAAGTTTTTAAAATTTATACTGTATTTATTAAAAAAACAATTTTTTAAAATTTTAAATAGATTTTTTTTTATAAATAATTTAATTTTTATAGTGTTTATGTAACAAAAACCTAATTTTTCTATATATCTTTAATGTTATTTCAAAATTCCAATTGATGTGTATGATTTTTTTTTTCATTGGAAAAAAAATCTTATATTCATGAAAGATAAATATACATGTTACATTTCAGCAAAAATGGGGGGCTTAATCAACTTCTTTATGTCTATTTATGACTATTCGAGAAAAATCTATTACTAAAAAACAAAAATTGTTAAGAAGCCTCTTTACTTACACATAATGACAATTCAAAACAAAACAACCTTTATGCATTACATCAATATAGTTAAAAACCACAAGCTCCATTACAACCGAAACTCCATGACTTCTAATTCCTCTCTTTCTACAAATTCATACAAACCAAAAGCTCCTTTTGGGAGCAACAAAGCTTCCTTGGAAAAGCTATTTTTCGAGGAGTTTAATTCCCTGAAAATATGTTGAAAGGAGAGCCAAATGAAGTCTTGAAGCAAAGGAACAAAAGCCCACATTCTCCACAGACACCTTGTTGCGTGCCCATTCGATCACCATCTTAGAGTCGCCAAAGATATGTAGTGTTTTTACCCATTTTTCTTGGGCTATGGTCAACAAAGTTTTGAGAGAAATAAACTTCGCTCTATTGTTAGAGCCACGACCTAGTGCATAGCGAGAATGGATGTGGTGGTTCTAACTAAGATATAACACAACTCCAACACCACAATGAGGGGGGTGCGCTTGACTAACACTATCGAAAAATCCCTAAGAAATACCCTGGTCAATGGCAGACATGATGGGTACTAGGGGTTTCTTCAAACTTTTTTTAACCTAAAATTCCCTCGATAGATTGGTGATCTGAATTGCACATATCTCAGGGGGAATGAATCTATCTTTGAAAATATAACCATTGCACACCCACCAGATGTTGTTCACCAAAATGCATGGAAGAGCTTCAAAATGATTTACCTTTTTATCTTCCAGTCATAGATGGAGGTTGGCTTCAAGCCCCTGGTGAAACCATTTGACTTTAGTGTTGAATTCTTTTGATACCAGAGATACAACCTGTTCAGTGTAAGCAAATCAAGTGAAAATATGGGTGCAAGTTTCTCCTCTGATTTGCAAAGCACACAAATGCTCGGGCCAATCGACCCATGTTTTAAACCAATTCCCCACATGAACAATTTATTGTTTAGATCTAACCACATGGTTATTTTACTTTTGAATGGTGCATGGAGTTTCCAAAGAGTTCCCCACCACCAATAAATATCTCCAAATAATTTGGCCTCCGCGACAATGCTATAACCAAGTTTGGTAGTAAACTCACTTGATATTGCATTTTTTAACCAATAGAGGGAATCAACCTCATCTTCATTCAAATAAATAAAATTTGAAGTAAGGAAACCAATGAAACAGATCCATTCTTCTACTAAGGCACTAGACATGCCTAATAAATTACAATCTTTCCATCCCAGCCTTCCTTTGAGTTGAGGGATTTGAGCTTGTGCACCATCCAAATAGAAAATACTAGCTTCATGAAGGGCATTTATGAGAGAATAAGAGAGAATGTAGTCATCCCCAACGCCCATCCACGGGTCAGAACCAATTCTAATCTTTTCTCCATTTCCAATCTTTCATACAGTCCATAACCCTACCAAGGAAAAGGCGATTTTAAAAGATTTCCATACAATAGACCCAACTGTGGATTTTACAGGTTTCCTATACCAATCCTCGATTGGCATCCCACAAAGATATTTAGAATTCAACATTGTTTCCCAAAGGGACTCATTAAGAGAGAGTCTCTAAAGACTTCTAGCTACTAGGGAGAGAGAAAATAACAAAATATTTTTTACTCCCCAACTTCTTGGGAAATGCTATACAAGTCCACTTGACTAGAGCCGTGCCACATGATTGCTTAGAGCCCGACTAGAGAAAATGAAAACTCATATTCTTAATTTTTGTAAGGATACCTTTGGGCATCACAACAACATAAGTGTAGTATATTGGAATGATTTCTAACACTGATTTGATCAGAGTTAGTCTTCCTCCAAAAGAAAGAATGTCGTTGCCCCAAAAAGAAACTTAAGCTTCCACTTTATCATATAACCAGATCCAATCTCCCGCCTTGTAGCCATCCTATTTTAAGAAGAAACCAAAATACTTAAAACTCACTTCTAATTCCTTTTTTGGAAAGGGGAGAGCATCATTTAAGTCCTAAAGAGAAACTTTTGAAATGCAAAAAGTAATTAGACAATATTTTTGATAGTTTACCTTCATTCCTATGGTGCGATAGAAAGAGTCCAAAATATTCTTTAATGCATAGAAATTGTGAAAAGAACCTTGAACAAAACA
This sequence comes from Picea mariana, assembly GCA_032191745.1. Taxonomy (NCBI): domain Eukaryota; kingdom Viridiplantae; phylum Streptophyta; class Pinopsida; order Pinales; family Pinaceae; genus Picea; species Picea mariana. Next base: position 6,743 of record JASDQU010284608.1, read on the forward strand.
TAACATGTCATCCACTAAAAGGAGGTGAGTTAGAGATTCAGATTCTGACACCTTTACTCATGTAAGCTTCCCCTGTTCTTTGCTTTGGAAATTAGTCTTCTTAGTACCTCATCTATAAGGAGGAAAAGAAAAAGAGACAAAAGACTGCTTTAGCATAGCCCCCTTGTCGCTCAAAAGAAACTAGAAGGGAACCCATTAATTAGAACAACAAAAGAAGTAGAGGTTACGCATCCCATAATCCAATTGATAGTAGGGTGGCTCATGCCCATCTTTAATAAGACCAACCTCATAAAAGTCCAATTTACCATATCGTAGGCTTTGGAAAGATTTATCTTCCGAATAACGATCGATTTCTTTAGGGTTTTAATCGAATGAATGGCCTCCTCAGGAAGCGAGACTGCATCATGGATTTATCTTCACTGCAAAAATCCAAACTGTTCCTCCGAAATGATGTCACTTAGAATTGGTTTGAGTCTCATCGCAATGATTTTAGACACCAATTTATAAATAATGTTGCACCAAGCAATTGTCCTATAATCATCAAAAGTGAGACCGTTCTACTTTTTTGGAATAAGTGCTAGAAAGGTAGAGTTAAGCTAATCCAAAACCTTTCCAGAATATTGAGATTCTCGTGCCACCTTTAACAAGTCCTCCTTGAGAAGATTGTGAAAGCCAAGGAAGAATTCAACCGATAGTCCATCTGGACCCAAACTTTTACCTTTTCGCATGGAGGAAAGTGCTCCTAATACTTATGCTTCTAAGACCTCTTCCTCCAACGCTTTATTCATTTCTTCAGAGAAGATAGGCAGGAAGATGGAGATAACGTCCAAGATATTCTGGATTGGGCAATCTTCATTTTCCTTGTATAAGTTCTGATAAAAACTGGCCCCCTCATTTGCTATGTCCTTGAATGAGTGGACCAAGTCTCCAGAATCCTTTGTATGTCCCAAACAATATCCAAATTCTTCCTATAATTGGAGCAATGATGGAAATACTTTGTATTATTATCGCCTTCCCTTAACCAGTGGGCGAGACTCTTTAGACTCCACCTAGCTTCCTCGTTTTCCAGCATAGTGTGACAACGTGCCTCAAGATTGTGAAGTAAGGAAATATCTACGTCCGCGAGAGAGTTAGCATAGTAGCCCATAACTAAATATTCAATCTCTTTGTCTTGAAGATTGATCCTGATCTGGATCTGAAACGTCGACAATCTAATGACTACACTGTGGCTTTTCCAATCAAAACTGAAAATCTTACCCACAGAAATCTCACTCATTAAATCTTCAATATTTTCCTCGATTTTCTTAAATAACGATTGCATTTTATCTTTAATATTTTTTTCCCAACCTTTCATAACAAACTTGACACAGCCTATATTTTTGCAAACTGATGCATATAAGTTGAGGGCGAATTAGCTGAGAGAGGAGTCCACAAATTCTTCATAAGATCTTTGAAATCTTCTTCCTGCATCCAAGTATTATTAAACTTCAAGGGAGAAGGAGAAGGAGGCTTCTCCATACTCGAGGCCATCTGAAAAAGGACAGGAAGGTGATCAAAGAGACCTCCGGAAGAAACCCGAGACTTGAAAAGAAAAGGACAAGAGAGAAAATCTTCAGACACCATAAAACAACCCAATCTTTTAGTGATAGTTGCATCCCTAGTGCGTAAATTTCTCCACGTGGGTATGATTTTCACAGGATCCAAGTCCACCAACTTTAAAATTTCAAAGAATGACTTGAAGAAGTCACGTTGAGCATTGACACCCCATATTTCACAAGACAATGTCAGATTGAATCCCCACCTACTAAGGTAAAAGGGTTGTCAAACACCTTCAAATCTGAAAAATCTTTCCAATAAGATTCACAGTTGACATAAGAACCATAAACATTGACAATAACAATACCTATGTTGACACTTTTATCCTCCAAGAGCACAGAACTGGCCGAGTTGAGAGTTGAAACTAAGAGAGCGTTGTAAGCTGGGTTCCAGCCTGTAACCAAGCCTCTAAATTGACCTTCTGCATCCACACTGTAGAAATAGCATGACTTCAACCAAGTTTCAAAAAAGGACCTAGCTCTTGAACCGTCAACCATCATTTCTTGAATTAAAATCACGTCGGGACTATGGCTCTGGATGAGTCGTTTGAGGGCTAATTGTTTGCGGGCGCCCCTGATCCCTCTAACATTAAACAAGAGAACCTTCATGGAGGAACCCTCTTGGGGGCTTTTCCTGCTCCAAGGGCCCTCACTATAGTAGTATGTGTGCCTTTTTTAATATCCAATACTGCCTTTTGTTGAGATTTTACCAGGTGGGACTTGCATCCCACAGGGTTTTAAGGAGTATCCATGACTAGACCTCATGTCGTCGAAATGTCCTCCTTACTAACTCTTTATCTTAGAGCATACCCCGAGACAAAATTGGGCTTCCCCTGCTCAGGTTGAGGGGGGGAGGGGGATTTTGAGGATTCTAAGGGAGTTAAGGCTCGCGGACGAAGGGAAGGGCAAGAGGGTGAGACTACAACTAGGGAACCATGAGGAGAACCTTGAGAAATAAGTTCTTCTCAAGGAGGCCGACTAGCATTTGAGCGAGCCTTGTTATAGTGTGGCTAGAGGTGGCCAACTTCATGTCATGGAAAATAGCGAAACGATAATTTCCAATAGTCAAAACGATAATTTCCAATAGTCAATTTTCTGCACCTATCTTGTATTGCCCATGATCAATTCGATTTCTTCTAAGAGCCCATCGTGTAAGTCAACCTCCACCAGGATCCAAGCCCATCTCTGGTTTAGACTGGTCTCCGAGGAGGGGTCCAGACCAGAAAACCTCCCTATTTTTCCGCCTATTGTCTTTAGGAAAGGCTCATTCCAAAATAACAACGACAAGCCAAGAATAATAGAACAAGATCTCAACACAGACATCGGGGCTCTAAGCGGATCAAACTCAACGTCTAGCACGAGCTCCGAAGGACCCCAACACCATTCCTTCTGAAAGATAACTTATGTATCTTTGACCGTGGTGAACTTAAAGCAAAGCCAACCATGCACAGACCGATGCATATCTCAGCATTGGTTTCCAATGGAAGAGTAATGTGTTTTCTTATTAATTTTTATTAAAATGTATTCATTTATGCAAAATAACAATAATTTTGTGGATATTATGAATGTGAAAGAAAAAAAACATTTTTCTATGAAGTTTAATTGAAATTTTATAATTTTTTTGTATAACTATTATTTAATTTTTTAAGATTATAAATATTTGGAAGGATAATATTTTATTTTTCCATTTTTTTTAATAAAGACTTTACTTAGTTTACACTTTTAAATTGAAGTACAATTATTTTTATAACTTTTCATCCTTGAAAGGTTGGATGATTATACACACTTCCAACTAAAATTAAGACCAACCGTTCAAATTTGATCACCGAGAGGGAGAAATGTGATTAGAGGGAGAGATGTGGTTGCAGGCTAACCCTAGCCACATGGCATGAAGCATGCAAAAAACCTTTGATTAAAAACCACCCTAGCCACATGGCATGAGGCATGCAAAAAACCTTTGATTAAAAACCACAGAACCTCCCCAACTTCCTTCTTTGCATGAATTATTATTAACAAAAATATAAATTCAATATTTTTTCAAGTTCGAAAATTCTTGAAAAAAGATAAAATGTAGTCATTTAAAAAAAATTATGAACTAACATTTTTTACAAAATGGAACTAGATATTTGATGATTTTCTAGTATAATTTAAGGGCAAAATAAAAAACTCATAAATAACAATTTCACAAATTTATTGTTTATTTTGCGACACATTATCCATGAAAAGTATAAGAATGTTGTTGATAAGATGCATTAATTCCATCAATGCATTATATACCAAAAGGCATAACCAACCACTTGCAAAGTTCTTGAAAGTTACTTTTCATATATTGTTGAGATTAATTAGGACTTGACATTAACTTAGCTTGAGATTTATCTTACTAAGAAAATTACTCCCTCGAAGTTGACCCAAGAGGTCATCAATATGGGAAGAGAGCACATATTATTATTTACATTGATCTTGTTCAAGGTTCTTTAGTAAATAAAGGGTGGTCAAGAACCATCCTTCATAAGAACAAGGATAATAGGTTGTCACCAAGTGATGTACTAGGTCAAATTCAACCTTGGTCAATTAATACCCAACTTTTGTTGATGAATGCAACTACATGAGACATTCTCCAGCTTACAAACCTGTGAGGTGTGGATCATTTCAGCTATGTGAAGCCTTTCTCTTAGCTTACACACCTGAGAGAAATCCCCTAAGAAGGGTACGTGGTTATTCCCTGAGACAGAGCTAGGAACGTAGAGATGACCTCCTCCATTCAAAGAGTGAGAAGAACTCCAGATGATTATCCAGTGGGAAAGGTGATCTGATGAGTTGAACGTGCCTATGGCTAAGCACAAGGTGAACGTGTGAAATCCCAAAGTGTTGGGTGCATCGTCATGTGAACAAAAATGAAGATGATGTGTTAGCCTCCTCTGAGCAACAGAGTTGATGAGAAAACTCCAGATGATTCTCCTGTGTGAGGTAGTGGGAAAGAAGATTTATAGAGTGGATGTGCCTATGGATGAGCACAAGTGAACGTTTGTAAATCTGGTTCTTCTGTGTAATGCAGTGAGCTAGAGCTATGACATCCCTATGGATGTACCCCTAGTGGATGAATACCAGTGGGTGTATCAGATCCTTTGTTATATGTTGTTCAAGAGTCAGACCTGCATGTAACCCTAATTGTTATGTAAAGGGTACAGGTCGGCCCCACCTTAATGTGATTAATAATAAATGTAAAAGATAATTAATATTGTTAATAATAATAATAATAATAAATTATAAAATGACTTAGAGAGGTCGGCCCTGTTGAGCCAATAGACGCCCTTGTTGATTTGACAATTCTAATTAAGGGATGATTCCCCATTGTGGAATCATAACATACTTGTGAGTTTGGTAATTTCAGCAAGTACACTTATTTGGTAAAAGGTGTGCACCTCTCTTGGGCGCTAGAGTTAAAGGGTTTAAGCACCCACTTGTGTGCTCGGTCTTTCTTGGAGGTAAAGGTCTTTCTCTTGAAGAATATAGCAAAGAATTTCACTGGGTTTTCTTCCCTTGTTGAGAAGGGTTTCCCAAGATACATTTTGTGTTCTTGTGCATGGTGCTTCTTCTTGTGATCTTGATTGCTACAACATTTATGGTTATGGTTAAATGATAGAAATTGATTAAACTTCATGTTTAACCTAGCCTATTGAAAAATCAACAACTTTGATGTTGGATCTCATTGTTATTCTAGATTCATTGTTGATAGAGAGCACTCTCAAGTAAAGAGTATCGTGGTATCAAGTTGATACTACGTTGAATCAAATAGTGCATTGTTAATCGTGTAGGCTCATAAGAGACATCATATTGTTGTAAAGTTTGTCAAGTTGCTCATGTTATGAGTGCATGTCGACTATGAGTCAAGGTCATATGGTTCTAACAATGGAATCCTTTTGTTGAGGTTAGGCCACAAGGGGAACAAAATTGAGTGTGAAAGACTAATCTTTAACACCATATAGATGAAATGAGAGAGTTTCTTCTTTGACATGTACTATAGAACTTCTTACTTGTGCCCCGCAATGGTAAAAGTCCACCATTGCGATATGAATTGGTAGACTTTGAATCCATTGAAGATGTAGGGTCAACCCAAAAGAATGCCACAACTTCTAAAGGTGCCATGTTGCAAGTCACTTGATGTCTGGTTGGTTTAATCCCATACTAGAATGTAGACTTCTTGGTAAAATTCAAGTCGCTTTTCCTTGGTGAAGCCATACAAGTATGGTTGTGAAGGGTTGTAGTAGGTAAATTAAGCCTCTTGAGTATGTCAAAAATAATGATATATTTTGGCCCCCAAAATTACTGATCACTAGTAAGAGAGTGCCATTCACCAACACTAGATATGAAATACCTTTTCACATTCCTTTGGATGGGTTGGCTATAGTACTAATGAGATGCACATTAGTACTTCGACATGTTAAAGGTTTAGGGTTAATTAGGACCGAATTTCAAACAATAAGAAAGGGGTTTCCCACAAACAAACACATTTAGAGTGAATTGGAGAATTGACAATAAAAAAATTTCCTTGTTAGAGAATTAATTGATGTGCAAGTATACTTCCAATTGTTGCAATCATTTTTTCTAATGCTTCCATGCTAATTTCTCCTTTGAAAGGGGGTTTGTCAAGGTTTGCCTATACTTGGAATGAGGTACCATTGTCAAAGGGACAATGAGCTATAACAAGTTGTGATGCTGGAGGCATTGATTGATTCAATGGCATCAATGAGATGCACAAACTACAAATGCAATTCTTTACATTACTTTTTGAGCACTTCATCAATCATGGCTTGCATTAATGCACGTGCGTCAATATTTATTTTAGGGGGGGAATTGTTGCTATTTGTAATCCAATGAAAGATGAACACATAGGAAGGTGGTCCATTGGAGCTATAAGATGAACTTTGTGCTTCTTGTAAGTTGACCTAGACTTGAGGGGCATGCAAGTTCGTAATGTGCTCATTGGTTGTTTGACATGGCTTGTGTAGTTGTCACTTTGTTAAAATTGAAGCATTCTTATATCAACTTGTTAGAGCTGGCTTGTAACTAACTTGCTTTGATAATTCCCAAGATGATTTTGCATGGGGGTGAATGATCTAGATTGGATCATTATATTGTTTTTCATCTATCTCAGTACTTTTTGGGTGGAAAAATTGGAGTAATCAACTTGAAGGGCCATTTCGATGACTGGTTCAAATTTGGAATTTTGGGTCGAATAAACCATACAAAATCTTTCGGAGCCATTTTGAGGCATCAAACGACACTTTTTTTAGTCCAGACCTTAATAGAAAGGAAGATTCTATATTCTACACATTGACACCTTTCCAATGGTGCAAATCATTCATCAATCAGAATTTGTATGAGAAAGTTATACCTCCTGCAAGTTGACCTACCGTATTGATCACCATGGTGCGAGTGGATGCCACGTCAACCTCCATTACTTATACATGTGGGGCTAGCCGCGTAGTGGATTTTCTAAGAAAATTCTAGAAGGTCCAAAACCTTATCACAATTGAAGGTTGAGGAAGTCAAAACCCTAGCCCTAGATGGCTATCAGGCTATGTTAAATATCAGGCTGCAATGTCCCCACTTTGGGACATCATCACAGGGCAAAGATTTATGATGACCAGAGTAGCCAGATGGGTGCTAGAGCGAGTACAAGGGTATTTGAGAGGCATTGTGGGGTCTAGCTTGCATTGATGATCATATTCCATCATTATGAGTCATTCCGCACAAGTTGGCTTTGGTTTCGTTGCATTCCGACGATTTCCATGATTTTGACTATTTTGAGCTATAAGTCAATGGAATTCACTGAAGAGGTCATTTTGGGTACATTACTTAGAGGAACCTCTCATTGTAATAGCTCATTGGAATCAAGAGGAGCAACACTACAATATGGGATGGCTAGAAGTGACTTTCAGTGGCCAGGGAAGCCACATGGAGAAATAAGGAGCTTTTCAAAGGTAAAAA
>JASDQU010284609.1:0-14499 GCA_032191745.1 Picea mariana
GTAGTGAAGTCGTACACTCATATTACACTCCTACCCAAGTTTTGAATATTTTGAAGAAGTTGCTCGAGCTCTGAAGACCTCATCTCCAACCATCCGACCATATCATCTTCTAGAAGATGGATACTCTATATGTATATCTTTTTTATTTCGAGATGTAGCTCCACTGTGTATTGTTCACAGCTAGTTTTTATATAGTTATATGACATGGATATACAGTGTGTTTGATTGGTAGCCATGATTCTATTTTATCCCAAGCATGGGTATGCCCACCTCGGTGAGACATTTGTTATTTTACAGACGACGCCTCCCAGTTCTTGGTCCTTGGGCTCACTTGTTCGACACATCAGTAAAGATTGGTAATGTATTTCGGCCATCATATGCTCTTCTAACCTCACACATTAGGGGGCATCTTTTATAGCCCTAATTTTCACCATACATGCTTACGTGGCATCAGGCCATCTCAGATCCCTTCTTTTCCAAAAGCACTCTTGAACAACTCTTTTAAAAACCTCTTTTATAAGGGCCCACATGCCCTACTCCATTACTGCAAGCGTGTACACGCTAGCTGACCTAAAATAGCCTGCATGGACCGACAAAAGCATGAAAAACGGAAAGTTGCCGACGAAACAAAGAGCTTTGGGTGAGTGAACTGAAATTCTCGGCCATGCATGGCCAAGGGTTCGTCCAAATACCTAGCTTCTTATAACCTATAAAAGAAGGGCTAGGGGTCCCATTTGGAGAGGGAGAAATAGAGTAAAGAAACTCTACCCAATTTCATATTCCTATTGTCCCAACCCTTTAGCCATCCTTGTGCAAGAAGAGATACTAAGAAAAGAAGTTGGAGGACAGTTGAAGAGGAGCCCAGGATCAGGTTCGTGGAGTGGTGGCCGGTCTCAAATTTTTGTAAGTTGACTCATTCAAAGTGATAAAGAAAATGCTTTTCCCGTCCCAATTCATGAGTTATTCATAGTTTGTTAAGTACAGGTTTAAATCCCTAACCTGTTAGTTTATAGGTAAGATGCATGTGTAGTTGTTTCTTGTCTTGTATGCAGGTCAACTTTGGAAGGAGAAGTCTGGACAAGTGATCAAGTGTGAAAGAGGATCAACATCAAATGCCTTGAACAAGGTAGGTTGATCTAGCCTTGTATTTATTGAAAGAAATGGGATTTAAGTCTGGGGACGAAGGTAGAAAGTAGATTTTCTCTTGGTCATATTTTCATGCAAAGTATAACCCTATTTGCTAGTTTGTAAGGAGATTTCCCTCACAATAGTATGGTATGCATTGTAAATGACAATGGTATGAATTTCCTTTCCATTGTATGGTATGCATTGGAAATGGTATGGTATGGTATGGTATGGTATGGTATGCATTGGCATTGGCAAGTGCGATGGTAATGGTATGGTATGCATTGGAAATGGTATGGTATGCATTGGCAATGGTATGCTATGGTATGGTATGCATTGGCAATGGAAATGGTATGCATTGCCTTGCCATTTCCTTGTATGGTATGCTTTGGAAATGTTATGGTATGGTATGGAATGGTAAGCATTGCCTTGCCATTGTATAATATGAATTGGCAATGGTATGGTATGGTATGGTATGCATTGGTATTGTCAATGGAAATGGAAATGGTATGGTATGCATTGGCAATGGTATGCTATGGTATGGCATGCATTGGCAATGGAAATGGTAAGCATTGCCTTGCCATTTCCTTGTATGGTATGCATTGGCAATGATAATGGTATGCATTTCCTTTCCATTTTAAGGTATGCATTGTAAATGGTATGGTATGGTATGGTATGCATTGGCATTGGAAATGCTATGGTATGCTATGGTATGCTATGCATTGGAAATGGAAATGGAAATGGTATGCATTTCCTTTTCATTGCCTTGTATGCTATAAATTGGAAATGGTATGGTATGGTATGTGATGCAGGAGCATCGCCAACACATCAAGCGAGCCAGCGTGGAAGCAGAGGATAGCTGGACAAGCCAACATAAATTTTAAAAACACTTTGGAATTGTTGCACAAATCTTAAGTGAGCCATTAAGATGAGGCACACTTGTATATTGTAAATGGACCTTGAGCGGATAGCTCCCGTCCTTAGTAGGTGGATGAAATTTAAAATAGTTAATGTAAAGTAGATAGAATTTAATTCTAGACTATACAGTTGTAGAGCGCAAGAGGGAAACGGGATATAGACACCCTCATTGTGCATTGTAACATTATTCAAAAGCATTTGGAGCAAGAAGAAGCAGAGAGCTGTGTAAAACACCCATGTACAGACATTTGAATTAATAGAAAGCTTTGATTCAAATTCATGGTTTGTGTCGTTCTCTGTGTATTGGTGCTGAATGATAGGCTCATGAATGTTTGCTTCCTATTATACATTTTCTTTTATATGCTGTGTATGTGATTTCATTTATGAATTGAAGTCTGAGAGGGAGATGGAATGAGTTTCAATTGTTTCTCTATTTGAGCCAGAGAATTCCTGCAAGGAGTGCAGTTGAAGTGTCCACAAGGAGTGCATTGACAGAGGGTTCAGATAGAGATATTTTTTGTTCTCATTCATCCAGAAGTGTAGTTGGGCACAGGAGCCATGCAAAGAGTGTGTAGGTTGGGTAAAAGACACAGGGTTGTGAACCTAAGTGAAGCATTTGACAGACTGTTGCTGTAGGTGTGCACAGATTCAAGTGACTTCAACACTTTGACGTTGTTGAAGGTTTTCCGCAAGGAGTGCATGCAAGATTTTTCTTGAAGGACTTGAGGTCATGGGGAAAATATCAGGAGGGATAGGACCTTTGAATTTGTTGAAGGACAGTGTAGAAAAGTTGTGCCTTGAAGGTTTGCAAGAAGCGTCGCAAGTTTTCACGCAGGTGGATAAGTTCTGTGGAAGAACACTTAGTCATTTCATGGATCGCATAAGGAAGAATGGACGGTCGATATCTTCCAGGGAAAATCAGTGAATCACCGTGAACCGTTGGATCTCACGGGGGTGCAAGGGGATACTGCAGATATTCCCATAGGTTTTAAAGCTCAGAAAAGGCAGAGCCATTGATCCAAGCCAGCCAGGGGCATTGGATTATTCGTGAAATCACCTATCGAGATTTCTTAAGAAAGGAATCAAATATTTGGTAACGGGAGTCGCGAAATCACGATACACGATATCCCGATGGCTACAAGTATAGTGTGGGGCCATAGGAGTTGGTGGTGGACAGGTAGCACACTGTATCAGGGTTCAGGAAAAGTAATGTCCCGAAACATTGGACATCGGGATTCACGATCCCACGAAGTCAAAGCCTCGAGCTCATCGGAGTTTCGACATATCGGGACTCGAGAGTCGGAGAACTGAGTTGCTCGAAACTGCGAGTGCCGATATCCCGATAGAGAAAGTCCTGACAAAGGAACGGAAGGGTCAACATTGACTCATATCGAGTCTCGAAGATTCGAGAGTCCTACGCTCGATCACTGACCTCGCAAGGTTGTGAAGTCCGATTCCCCGATAAGTAAACAAAGGGGGAGTCGCGCAAAGGGATCTGTGGGTGCAGATTTCCCGATAGGGAAATAGAAGGACCGGTTAGTGTTCTTCGAGCCAAGGAAAGAGAAGATCCTGTGAGCAGGTGTGCCTGCGGGTGCGACACTACGTCAGTTTGTTATCAGAGCTTCAGATTCTTGTCTGTATATTTCAGGCGAGGAAGGCATAAGAGGTAAAGAGTACTCTAATACACAACATCAAGTGGTATCAGAGCTAAGACAGATTGTTCTTTGCTTTCTATAGTAGAGAAGAGGAGAATTCGCCATGCCGCCAAGGAGAGATAGGCAGCCACCTGATCCAGAGGATAGGGAAGTGCAGAGAGGAAGAGGCAGGCAGATAACTGATCCAGCCATAGAGAGACAGATGAGAGACCTTCGAGCGAGACTCGAGGACATGGAGACAGCGCAAAGATGCACAGCTAATGCAGGGGATCTGAGTGATTCCGATAGTGAAATAGAGGCTCAATGAGAGGAGGAAGTTACAGTCGAAGATGCATCAAATGAGTGTTTGATCAAAGCTATTTCCAGGATGGGTGCAAGAGCGAAGATGGAAATTCCAATTTACGAGGGAAACTTGGATGCAGAGGAGCTACTAGATTGGATTAGAGCTCTGGATACTTACTTCAACTATGAAGATGTCGAAGAGGACAAGAAAGTCAAGCATGTTGTTACACGCTTAAAAGGACATGTAGCATTGTGGTGGGATGAACTACAAGATGAAAAGTGCTGCAAGGGAAAGTAGAAGATCAAGAGCTGGGACAGGATGATCGTGAAGATGAAGGAAAAATTCATCCCCAGGGATTATCAAATTACTCTGTTCAGGAGAATGTAGAACTTGAGACAGAAGCTGATGACAGTGAAAGAATACACTGAGGAATTCTATCGACTGAACATCAGGGCAGGTCATCGAGAGAGCGATGATGAAAAAGTTTCTAGATACATGAATGGCCTAAGATATGATATCTAGGATGAGATGAGCATGGTAACCATCCGAATGGTGGAAGATGCTTATCAGATGGCTCTGAAAGCTGAAGAGAAGCTGAGCCAAAAAAAGAGTTAGAGGGGCCGAGGCAGAAGTCAGCCCAGAGGCAATGCAGTTGCCCAAGAAAAATACCAGAAGCCCAAGGAGGAATGGAAGAAACCTTAGACTCGTGCAGAGAAAGGTGGAACCTCATAGCGGGGGCCATATGCTGAACATAGAGGGCAGCATAATGAACAAAGAGGAGATTATGCTGACAACAACACTTTTCCTCGTACTAGAGGCAAAGGAAGAGGAAGAGGTGGAGTAATCACATGCTTCACATGTGGAAAGAATGGGAACAAGTCTTACGAGTGTCTAGAGAAAAAGAAGGACATTGGAGAAGCTCACATCAGCGAAGCACAGAGGTGGGATGTTGAGGCCGAAGACAGTGTAGGTGGAAGATCGTTCATGATGCGAAAAGTCCTTTTGACACCCGAGAAGGAGGTGGAAAGTTCAGTCCAAAGGACCAGACTCTTTAGGACTGCTTACAAGACCAAGGATAGGGTATGCAAGGTCATTGTAGACGATGGTAGCACAGATAATCTCGCATCTACGGAGATGGTAGAGAAGCTGGAGCTAGAGACGAATGATCATCCAAGCCCATACAAAGTTTCGTGGCTACAGAAAAGACACCAGGTAACTGTTACTAAACAATGCTTGGTTGAATTCAAGACAGGTGGATATAATGATAAGATCTTATGTGATGTTATTCCCATGGATGTTTGTCATCTATTGCTGGGTAGACCATGGCAATATGACATAAATGTGATTCATGATGGGAGAATGAACACATACACCCTAGAGAAAAATGGGAGGACACACATGTTGCTTCCGATAAAGGATAAGGAGGTGAAGCCAGAAGTAAGCAACACAGTACTTCTCATGAGTGGAAAGGAACTTCTTACCGAGGTTAATAAGAAGGAGGATCCACAATTCTTTGTGGTCAGGAAGCCACAGATTGTTCTGACTAGTACAAGAGTGGATGATTTACCGAATGAAGTTCAGGAATTGTTGGAAGAGTTCACTGACATTATAGTGGACGAACTACCTCATTCGTTTCCACCGATCAGGAGTGTGAGTCATCATATTGATCTCATACTAGGAGCCAGTTTTCCAAATAAATCCTCATATAGATTGACGCCGAAAGAGAATGAGGAGGTTAAGAGGAAAGTCCAGGAGTTGTTGGACAAAGGGTTAGTCAGGGAAAGCTTGAGTCCGTGTGTTGTTCCAACAGTACTCAGTCTGAAGAAAGACGGAGGCTGGAGGATGTGTACCGACTTGAGGGCGATCAATAAGATAACCATCAGGTATAGGTTTCCATTGCCAAGAATGGATGATCTAATGAATTTCTTGAGCGGAGCAAGGTACTTTTCAAAGATTGATTTGAAAAGCGGATATCACCAGATTCGCATGAGAGAAGGCGATGAATGGAAGACAACATTCAAAACAACCGAGGGTTTGTATGAATGGCTTGTTATGCCATTTGGCTTAACAAATGTGCCAAGTACCTTTATGAGGTTGATGAACGAAGTCCTGAGGGAGTTCATCGGCAAATTTGTCATCATATACTTGGATGACATACTGGTTTATAGTAAATCAGTGGGAGAGCACTTGAAGCATTTGGCTAGAGTGATGCAGAAACTACAGCAGAAGAAGCTATTGATTAATATGAAGAAGTCCTCATTCATGAAGACATAACTCATTTATTTGGGATTTGTTATTTAGTCAAATTAGTTAAGGATGGATCTGAATAAGGTGGAAGTGATCAAGAATTGGCCATCACCGAGGAATGTATTTGAGGTTAGAATTTTTCATGGTTTGGCTAGTTTCTACTGAAAATTCATCAGGAATTTCAGTGGAATTAGCGCAGCGATGATGGATACAGTGAAGAAGCGGCATAAGTCTTTTCACTAGATAGAAGAAGCTAAAAAGAGTTTCAAGATGTTGAAAAGGAAGATCACGGAACAACCGGTTTTGGTGTTGCCAGATTTCCAGAAAACATTTCAGGTGAAATGCAATGCAAGCAGATTTACAATCGGGGTAGTCTTGAGTCAAGAAGATAGGTCGATAGCATATTTTAGTGAGAAGTTGAATGAAGAAAAATTGAAATACTCCACGTATGATAAGGAGTTTTATGCTATTATACAGGCATTAAAGAAATGGAGGCATTACTTGATACCGAAATAATTTGTATTGTACAGTGACAATCACGCACTGTAGTTTGTGACTCAACGGGAGAAGTTGAATCAGAAACATGTAAAATGGGTTGAGTATATGTAGAATTTCACATTTTTGATTAAACATATTTCTGGTACTGCTAACAAAGTTGTTGATGCTTTGAGCATGAAGTGTTTTCTGTTGCAGGAGTTCAGAGTCTGCACTTTAGGTTTTGATGATCTCAGGAATATGTACGCAGATGATCCAGATTTTCAGGAAGCGTATGAAGCAGTTGAGAATCCAGTTCTCAGAGATAGAAGCCCATGGATAGAATACATGATCTGGGAAGGATTTTTGTTTAGAGGCAATCAACTGTGTATTACGAAATTCTCCATGAGGGAGAATCCGTTGAAGGAGAAACACAGTGGTGGATTGGCAGGACATTTCGGTCATGACAAAACATTTGCGAAATTGAATGAGTCATATTTTTGGCTAGGAATGCGAGTGGATGTCAAAATATTTGTATACAAATGCAAAATTTACCAGCATTCGAAGGGAAGAAAGAAGAATGTAGGTTTTTATCAACCGTTCCCCATACCAGAAAGGCCGTGGGATGCGATAAGCATGGATTTTGTATTGGGGTTGCCAAGGACAGAAAGAGGTGTTGATTCAATCTTTGTGGTAGTGGATAGGTTTTCCAAGATGGCACACTTCATCCCATGTTATAAGACCAGTGATGCAACTTACATTGCAAATCTGTTCTTCAAAGAGGTCATTCGACTTCATGGGTTGCCGAAAAGTATAGTTTTGGACAGAGACACGAAATTCATAGGGCATTTTTGGAGGACCTTATGGAAAAAGCTGGGGACTAATTTTATGTTTAGTTCATCTTATCATCCTTAGACAAATGGATAGATGGAAGTGGTCAACAAAAGTCTGGGAGACTTGCTGAGAAGCTTGGTGACATAGCACCACAATAGTTGGGACAATATATTACCACAGGCAGAATTTGCGTACAATGACTCAGTGAATCGGAGCACAGGCCAGAGTCCATTTCAGGTTGTTTATGGCATGTAGCCAAGGGGAATTTATGAACTGATAGATTTAGGACAGAATGCTACTAGGAGCACTAGTGCAGAGGAATTCGCTGAGGCGATGAAGGAACTTCATAGCCAGGTGAAGGAGCGGTTGCAAAATTCAAGTCAGGAATACAGGTGTAGAGCAGATCAACATTGGAGACAACTTCAGTTCAAGGTTGGTGATCTAGTTCTGGCACATTTGACGAAAGAAAGGTTCCCGAGAGGAGAATACAATAAGATGAAGATGAATAAAATCGGGCCATGCAAGGTCTTGAGAAAATTTGGGGAAAATGCTTATGAGATTGAACTACCCGATGGGATTGGAATTTCTCCGATATTCAATGTCTCAGATTTGTACCCATACAGATCTGGAGAAGTAGAGACTGGAGATGAGCATCCAGTGATCCAGTGGATGAATAAAATGCCAGTTGTAGAAAATCCACAGATGGAATTCATACTGGACACGAGAGTGAGAAAGAGGACCAGTCGAAAACAATATTTTGAGTATCTAGTCAAGTGGAAGAACCATCCAGTTGAAGATGCCAGCTGGGAGACTGAAGCTGAGATACAGAAGCATGGACAGACTGTGCAGGAGCTCATGGACAGGAGTACATGAAAGTTTTCAAGAGAGGGAGTATGATGCAGGAGCATCGCCAACACATCAAGCGAGCCAGCGCGGAAGCGGAGGACAGCTGGACAAGCCAACACAAAATTTGAAAACACTTTGGAATTGTTGTGCAAATATTAAATGAGCCATTAAGATGAGGCACACTTGTATATTGTAAATGGACCTTGAGTGGATAGCTCTCGTCCTTAGTAGGTAGATGACATTTAAAATATTTAATGTAAAGTAGATAGAATTTAATTCTAGACTATACAGTTGTAGAGCGCAAGAGGGAAACGGGATATAGACACCCTCATTGTGCATTGTAACATTATTCAGAAGAATTTGGAGCAAGAAGAAGCAGAGAGTTGTGTAAAAACACCCATGTACAGACATTTGAATTAATAGAAAGCTTTGATTCAAATTCATGGTTTGTGTTGTTCTCTGTGTATTGGTGTTGAATGATAGGCTCATGAACGTTTGCTTCCTGTTATGCATTTGCTTTTATATGATGTGTATGTGATTTCATGTATGAATTGAAGTCTGAGAGGGAGATGGAATGAGTTTCAATTGTTTCTCTATTTGAGCCAGAGAATTCTTGCAAGGAGTGCAGTTGAAGTTTTCCGCAAGGAGTGCATTGACAGAGGGTTCAGATAGAGATAGTTTTTGTTCTCATTCATCCAGAAGTGTAGTTGGGCACATGAGCCATGCAAGGAGTGCACAGGTTGGGTAAAAGTCTCAGGGTTGTGAACCTGAGTGAAGCATTTGACAGAATGCTGCTACAGGTGTGCGCAAAGTCAAGTGACTTCAAGACTTCAACGTTGTTGAAGGTTTGCCGCAAGGAGTGCGTGCAAGATTTTTCTTGAAGGACTTGAGGTCATGGGGAAAATATCAAGAGGGATAGGACCTTCGAATTTGTTGAAGGACAACATAGAAAATTTGTGCCTTGAAGGTTGGCAAGAAGCATCGCAAGTTTGCACACAGGTGGATAAGTTCTGTGGAAGAACACTTAGTCATTTAGTGGATTGCATAAGGAAGAACGGACAGTCGATATCTTCCAAGGAAAATTAGCGAATCACCGTGAGCCGTTGGATCTCACGGGGGTGCAGGGGGATACTACAGATATTCCCATAGTGTTTAAATCTCAGAAGGGGCAGAGCCATTGATCCAAGCCAGCTAGGGGCATTGGAATATTTGTGAAATTGCCTATCGGGATTGCGATACACGATATCCTGATAGCTACAAGTACATTGTGGGGCCACAGGAGTTGTTGGTGGAAAGGTAGCACACTGTATCAGGGTTCAGGAAAAGTAAAGTCCCGAAACATTGGACATCAGGATTCACGATCCCGCAAAGTACGAAATCCCAACGAGGTGATGGGACCGTTGAAAAGTCAAAGCTGTGAGCTCATCGGAGTTTCAACATATCGGGACTCGGGAGTCGGAGAACCGAGTTGCTCTAAACCGCGAGTGCCGAGATCCCAATAGAGAAAGTCTCGACAAAGGAACGAAAGGGTCAGCGTTGACTCATATCGGGTCTCGGAGATTCGAGATTCCTACTCTCGATCACTGACCTCACAAGGTTGTGAAGTCTGATTCCCCGATAAGTAAAGAGAGGGGGAGTCGCGCAAAGGGATCTGTGGGTGCAGATTTCTTGATAGGGAAATAGAAGGACCGGTTAGTGTTCTTCGGGCCGAGGAAAGAGAAGATCCTGTGAGCAGGCCTGCCTGCGGGTGTGACACTATGTCAATATGCATTAACAATGGCAATGGTATGCATTGGAAATACTATGGTATGGTATGCATTGGCAATGGAAATGGTATGGTATGGTATGGTATGGTATGCATTGGCAATGACAATGGTATGCATTTCCTTGCGATTGTATATGATATGCAATGGAAATGGTATGGTATGGTATGCATTGGCATTGGAAATGGTATGGTATGTTATGGTATGGTATGCATTGGCATTGGAAATGGTATGGTATGTTATGGTATGGTATGCATTGGAAATGGTGGGAAGATGGTGGGCAAATAGATATGGTGTGTATGGAAAATCTTCAATCTAGTGGTAGGAAGTGATTTATTCTCTTCTAAAACAAAACGACAATGAGAGAACCAACAGGCAGGAACATAATGAAATACGTAAAGCCCGTGCATATGATATTTGGTGCAAGCTGAACCAAATAGCAGTACAACCTAAAATTGATTGTAATAAGCCACTGAATTATTTCAGCGTTTGGTCTAGCTAGCTCACATGTAGAGCATGTGTACACACTGATGTTATATGCACGATTAAACCATTACTAAAATTTACTGAAGAATCCTCTCCTCCACTTCTTTTATTTACTAACAATATACTCACTGGCATGTAGAGCATGTGCACACACTGACAGATTCTCTTCCACCAGTCGAGTTTAATAGGCCACTGCATATAATTATATTGTAACTTATGAAGGAAGGTTTCCACTAGTCGAGTTTAATAGGCCATTGGATTGTTTCAGAGTTTGGACCAACTCGCTGGCATGTAGAGCATGTGCACACTGACAGATTCTCTTCCACCACAATTGTGTTTCCCAATTTCAATGATAATTGCAGAAAAATTAAAAACGTTGAAAGCAGGCCTGGAATTTCAAATTTATTTTGCCTGTCAAATGAAAATTTGATGAGGATCATTTTTTTTCAAGCCTGTCATTTAACGTTTAATGCAGATTTATAAGTGTCATTTTTTTTGTTATATGCAAATTTCAAAACCCTGTATATATATGAAGTAGTCATCCAAATTCAGATTTTATGAAATTATCCAAAATAACCCAATCTAACTAGATTACTTGAAACACCCAATGACTTAAGTAAATTTTATTTCCAAATGTAATTTGGTGATAAGATTCTATTAACAATGAAGCGAAACACACAGGGATATTATTAACATGTTCGGCCTCTCACAATTGCAATCTGTCATATATCAAAATCCCCAAAAAAGAAAATGATGATGCCCTTAAAATCCAATTTCTCATGTCTATCATCCTCTAGAGGATAAAATATACTCATAGCTTAATCCTGTTGAAAGCACACATCACTTTCCAATAGAAAAAATTATATTTCTTCACATTTGGTGGAAAGGAGTTGTTGCTAGAAGGAACCAATTACATATGTAAATAATAACAAAAACAAAGCCATGCTAACATGGTTTGGACATAAGTGATGTCATTATTGAGATTTTACTATATGTGACTCCAGAATAAAATTAAACAATATTTAAAAAGATGTGATTCCTAATATTCTACATTATGTAACCCCATAATGAAATTAAACAATATTTGAAAAGATGAAATTGAATATGGGTTTGTTAATGACAACAATGACAATAGTGATAATTCTTATATATCGCAATTGGATCACAATGCTCTAATGTGGATATGTACTAATCCCACCACCTCATTATATATCATTGCAAGTGAACAAGACTTTAATTTGTCGTTGCATATGGTTGCAAACTGATGCAGTTCATGCCCTTTTGGGGAAATTAAAATCATCTTTCTCATAAGATTAATTATTAAAAGAAAAAAAAAACTATAGCCATTCAATCATGGAAAACAAAAGAAAATAAGATTTTGATAGAGAGTAGGAAAATAACTCCCGATACTCTTAAAGTCTACAAATGTGCAAAATTTGTATGGTATGGTGGAATTACAGGAAACAGACTATTTAACAAAATTCAAGATTTTAATTAAACCAATTCAAATTCTCAATGAAATTATTGTAACAAGATGATCATCCTTCGCCATCAGCGTGCCTTGATGTCCATATTCACGTCTACCCAATGTTCATCAAAAGCCTTTAAGTTCTTGGAAGTTAGATGAGCAGGGCAGACCCGTTGCTTAGAGAAAAGTTGAATCAAGAGTGGATTATGGATTATAATCCATGGACATTGGAATTTAGTAATCCAAATGATTTGTAACAACATTAAACTTCATTTACCCCTTAAGGAACCCCTGCCCAGTGTCACAAGCAGTAGCGCTGCCTTGCCAAGCCATGCTTATAGCCTATAGGTATAGAGTTAAAATATTTCCCTACTGATCTCCCATTAGAT
This sequence comes from Picea mariana, assembly GCA_032191745.1. NCBI lineage: Eukaryota > Viridiplantae > Streptophyta > Pinopsida > Pinales > Pinaceae > Picea > Picea mariana. The sequence goes on from JASDQU010284609.1 coordinate 12,489, forward strand.
GAAGCAGTTATTTGGTGATCTCCTTCTAATCTCCATTTATTAGAAGAAGTAGTTTGTGGTGATCTCCTTCTCCAAAATAATCTAAAACAAGTTAAAGTTTTAGTGGATAAGAAGGCCAGAAAAATTTGAAACAGTTTGAATCAACTTTTATTCAAGTACAGTGAGCACCATACCCACACAAATCAACTATATTATATACCATACATATTATGATGAGTAGAGTGAAAGACAAGTTTTGATTTAAGTGTAGTGAGCGTCATAGAAACATGAATCAATCATATTATATACAATACTTATTAAAACTAGCACAGCCACATAATTGTGGCTGATGAACTTCGATAGTTGTATTTAATTTACAAACCCTAACTTTAATATAATCTAAATTTTAACATAAACCTTAACTCTAATTTTAAATTTTAATTATAGTCTTAATCATAATTTTAATACTAACATAAACCATAGCATAAACCTAATCTTAATATAAGCATTGGCCGACCCTATTTTCAATATTTGGGGGCGGTGGCCTCTAGCTCATTGACTGGTTTCCCAAGTTGTTTTGCACAATTTGTTAATTTTTTTGAAAACCAAAATTTATGGAAGGTGACTTAGGATTCATACATATATAAATTATGGTTCAGAAGAATCTGTTTTGCACAATTTGTTTATTTTTTTGAAAACAAAAATTTATGGAAGGTGACTTTGGATTCATACATATATGAATTATGGTTCAAAAGAATCGCAAGTGGCTAATGTTAAATATCTTTACCAAATCCACTTTCATTTTAGCAAAACTATTCTTTGTTAAAATCAGCTATGGATGTTTTTTTATTTAAATGTTATGGATTTCACGAAAAATCAATTTTCATTTTAACAAAACTATTCTTTGTTAAAATCAGATATGGATGTTATGGATTTCACCAAAAATCAATTTTCATAAAATATTAAATAACGAGTCTTTCATTGGGTCAAGGAAGTAATTATTCAATTTCAWATTTCACATATTGKTTACACTAAWTGGATATACAACCACTTTAWAAAAAAATYWTTCARAARTATRTTTCAATTTGGTYGTTTAATATATATTTTWWTTTTAATTTAAAATATAAATTAATAATTATATAAATTAAATTAAAATACATTAATATATAAATTATATTAAATCAAGGATGATTATATAAATAAGTATTAAATATTCTTGAATGCAATGCAAAGGACGTGATGTGGAGTAGGAAGGAGAAGGCCATCATAGCAAAGGAATGCAGCATAGGCAAGAACCATCAATAATTAATACATAAAAGTTTGTATTCGGGTTGAATATTACAGAAGCTTCGAGCAAGATTGCATGCATAGCGATGAGCGATTCAGGTTACATAGCAATGGATGATACAATTTTAGCAATGTTAGAACCTAAATACGCCATTGCTAAACTTAAATCGCTCATTTCTATTTAAGGTGTGAATAGTAATCCACCATCGTTAAACCTAAATCACTCATTTCTATGTAAGGTGTGAATAATAAACCGTAATTTATAAGTGTACGAAACCTATAAACCATAAATAGTAAAAAATATTATAAATCATGAAATTAATTACTTGGCAAGAGGTTGAAAATATTTAAATTATTTTTTACCCAATGCAAGAGAAGAAGCATACCCGTCTTTTTATATTAGAAAGGGAGGTTGCGTCTTCTCTAAAACGAGCAATGATCTTGCTTGAACTTGCATATTAAAAAATACTATGAAAGCTAGTTGAACTAATGCTAAATAAAATACAATAAAACTTAAAATTATGTGGGTACCATTATAAACCCTAAAAAGTAAAGAATCGTAGGTAGATGGAAACCTATAAACCCTAAACACTAAAACAACCTATAAATAGTGAAATTAATTAATTAGCACAAGGTTGAAAACATTTAAATTATTTTCTACAGAGTCTTTATTTTTATGAGACTAGTTAGAAAGGGAGGTTGCGTCTTCTCTAACACAAGCAATGATCTTTATTGAACATGCACA
>JASDQU010284610.1:7507-20056 GCA_032191745.1 Picea mariana
TGATTTACTAAAAGCTTGTCATGATGGCCCTTGTGGAGGGCATTTTGCTGATAAGAGAACAACACATAAAATTCTCAGGATGGGGTATTATTGGCCCTCACTTTTTAAATATGCAAAGAAATATGTTCGGGCCTGTGATAGCTGTCAAAGAATGGGTCAACCTAATCATAGAGATGAAATTCCATTAAATCCCCAGGTAGTACTTGAACCATTTGAAAAATGGGCCTTAGACTTTATAGGACCCATTAACCCTCCATCCAATCAAAAAGTTTATATAGTGGTCTGCATAGATTATATGACCAAATGGGTGGAAGCTAAAGCACTCCATAGAGCTACTGAAGAAGCGGTTCTATTTTTTCTATTTGAAGACATCTTTATGAGATTTGGAGTGCCGAGAGAATTAGTTACAGATGGAGGACCTCCTTTCACTTCTCACGGTTTTAAAGCCACCCTTCAAAAATATCATATTCATCATAGAATTACTGCACCATACCACCCCCAAGACAATGGATAGGTGGAAAGCACAAATAAAGTAATTGAAGCCATTCTCACAAAAACAGTGAAGGAAAACAGAAAGGATTGGTCTCACAGGCTCCCCGAAGCATTATGGGCTTATAGAACTACCTGGAGAAATACTACAGGATTCTCTCCCTATGAATTAGTTTATGGAAAAAGTGTCGTATTTCCTGTGGAATTTGAAATCAAAACCTTAAGGACTGCTTTAGTTGTCAACCTTGATTTGACCGATGCAGAGACAGCCAGGTTGCAGCAGCTTAATTGATTGGATGAAAAAAGACTAGATGCCATTCATTAAACAACTATGATTCAACAACAAAGATCAAAATGGCATGACAAAACCATCAAGCATAATCAATTCCAAAAAGGTAATTGGGCTTTACTGTATGATTCTTGGTTTAAATAATTTCAAGGGAAACTACGTACAAGATGGCTTGGACCTTACGAAGTGGACCGTTACTAGTGAATGGTCATCGGTTCCATCTGTACCAGTGCCCCATTTCCAAAGAAGATTTTAAGGCCACATGTGGCAGACTCACATTATCTCTTTTTAGAGGGGCCTCCTACCCCTCATTGCAATTAATTCTTCTGAATTTAATTCCTTTAGTATTAGATTAGATTTCTTTTACTAATAATCCCTGTCAAGGAATGACATGTTACAATTGATTCTTTTGCAGATTTTCGATCAAAGAAAAGGCCTACCAAGAAAGGACGATCTTACTTCAAGAAGATCCAAGCTTCATTTTGTGAAAAACTACTCCCCCTTTCTTCATCACTTTCTAGCAACATTTTTCCTCATTTTTCGCCCTTTTCCCCATTGCTGAAACACCATTGTTCAACAATTTTTTGCCCTTTCCCCATTGCTGAAACACCACTGTTTAGCAATTTTTCTCCCTTTTACCCATTGCCGAAACATCACTTTCCAGCAATTTTTCCTCATTTTTTTCGCCCTTTTTCTCCATTGTTGAAACATCACTGTTCAACAATTTTTCGCCCTTTTACCCATTGTCGAAACATCACTTTCTAGCAATATTTTCTTCATTTTTCACTCTTTTCCCCATTGCTGAAACACCATTGTTCAACAATTTTTCACCCTTTTTCTCCATTGCTGAAACACCATTGTTCCGCAATTTTTCGCTCTTTTTCTCCATTGCTAAAACACCACTTCTCAGCAACATGTCGCCACTGCTGAAACACCATTTCTTCAGCAGTATTTTACATTGTTAAAACATCACTCTTCAATAAACATTTTTCCTATTCTTTTCCTGTTGCTGAAACACCAACTTTTTTCAACATTTCCTGTCAATAAGCTCTTTCGCTCTCATACTACATTTTTTTCGTCCACGACCCTCTCTCATAATTAAACAAACCCTTGGTACAATTTCTCTAATAAATCAAAAGTCTCCCCCATGGTTACTGCAGAACTATTATGGACAGGCACTATATTTTTTTTGAAGTACGAATCAAAGGTAAAGATGAGGTATGTAAAATTTATATGTAAATACAATTGAACTATGGCTAATGAGAAGATCCCGACTCATTATTATCACTCACTTAAAATCATTATTTTAGCCGTACCTAGGGGGGGAAAAAGTATTGAAATCTTATGCCATCATTTCACACAAACCGACTACCATCATTCCTTTTTACCCATCCTTTCGTTTGTTTTCACCACCATTTGCATGCCTTCACCCGCAAAACTTACTCTGTTCAGAAGCGGTTACTCGACTCTCAGACTGTTCATTTTACTGAGTTGTTAGCTATGGGAGGCCCTGTGATACGGTATGAACCCGCCACGACAGCCCTGTTAGAATTATATCCAGAAGTCTATCAAATTTTTCTGCAGGCAGGCTGGCTGGGTTATTTTCAGAGGCTCCAGGGATTTGATCAACAACAGGTTCTTCAATTTGCTCAAAATCTTCAGGAAGATTATTCCATTGTTCAAGGGGTTCGGATTCCAGTCACAGAGGATGATATAGCACAAGTTTCGGGTCTCCCTGTCACTGGCATTCGTTGGTTCAGCCGCAAACACATTATCCTTAATGCCCAGCAGGATTTTCTCTTGTCAGGAGAACAAATTGAGCCTAAAGGCCGGGGTGTTCGACTTAGCTCGTTGTTGCCTCCTTGGCCGAAAGTTATAGAGTTTTTCAAGCACTATCTCACCTGTGAAGGCTGATACCAGGTAGTCTACCAGTACGATTTTGTCTTGTTGTCTCATTTACGACATGCTATATTGGTGAATATTCCCTACTATCTGCTTGGATGTCTTAGAAATATGTCGCATTACTGTAAAAAGGATAAGAATCCTACCCTTTCCCTCACCCATCACCGTCTCGCTCAACTACTCATCCAAAAGGGTTTTTCCCAACAAAACCCTCCCCTAAACAACCCACCCATAGACCCTCAAGAAGCTGTTGAACATCCTGAAAATCTTCAGGAACAGCAGCCACAAAACCTTCTAGACCCTCCAAAAATACCTAACAGTCCGCCTACAGACCCAATTAATTCAATTAACCTTCCTACCATACCAAGCCTGCCCCACATCTTACCAGAATCATCTACTCCTACCGTTCATATCCTTAGCGATGATTCTGAACTAGACAACTCTCCCTGCCCCATCACTGAGGAAAAACCCACACGCAAAAGAAAGAAGCAAATTCCTCTGTTTCCCTCCTTTTTACAAAGAAAACGAACGAGGACCTCAACGAGAGCAACCACTACTACCACTGCCCTAAACCCCCAACCCATCTTGCTAAAAGCCCGTACGCCTCTACCCTCCCAAATTCTAGAATTTTTACTTATTCCACCCATGGGAACTGAAACACAAGAACCAGAGGCCCAGTGTACTACGACATCATTATCTTTAATTCAAGTAGCTGAAACACAAGAACAAACTACTCATCCAATAGTTGAAATACAAGAACCAACTACTCATTCAGTAGCTGAAACACAAGAACCAGCTATAGTTGTTACACAAGAACCAGCTACAACTGAAACACAAGAACCAGCTGTTGATATTGTTACCGAAATATAGGAATCAGATGCCCAGGGTGCCACAACACTACTTTCTCTACATCAAGAAGCTGAAACACAAGAATCAACTGCCAATCCTGTAGCTGCTCCACAAGAACCAACTAGTGTAACTATGATTGTTACACAAGAACCAGTCACCCCTCTTAATATACCCATGAAATATCAACAACCAAAACCAACAATGGCCTCTGTCTTACAAGAAAATGAGTTCCTAAGGTCTGAACTAAAAGCCTACAAGCAAGAGCTAGTAATGGTAAAGGAAGCCTACGATAAGCAACTTAAATTGTATACCCTAGCTCGCATAGCGACCATGACAGAGGAAAATACAAAAGAGAATCAGTGTAGAGAGTATATGTGCAGTCAATGTGGGGACATTTATTATCAAGCAGGCTACAAAGTAACTCAAATTCCAATGCCTGAAGCTTCCCCTGCACCTACGACTTTTGCAGTCAAAGAAGAAAACCCTGTTGTTACACAAGAACCAGTAGGAACTTCCAAAATTCAAAATGAACTCTAGCCTACAACAATTGCTACATCTAAAGCCTCTGTTTTTATTAATAAAGCTGTACAAGCACTGCCTATTGATGAATCTGCCCCTCCTAGAAAGATCAACACCCATACTCTTGTGGAACAAGCCACTCAGACCCTACCTCAGCCTATCACTTGTGATGCTGAAACACAAACTCAACCATGGGATGAGCAGGAAATAATGGACAAATGGAAAAAAGAGTCTGTTGTTACACAGGACAAAATCCCGCAGGAGCATAGACTACTCTGGCTAAACCACATCTATTCAAACTGGGAAGCTTTGGAGGAGACACACCAAGAATCTCGTGCCCATAAGAAGCAAAATAAAGAGCTAAAAGGAAAATTGCTCCTGATGTTTTACTTGGCACAAAAATTGTTGGCTGCAAGGAAACCATCCTCCAACTACTCTCTTTTCCTCATAGAACGACTTACATTTTTTCAGATTAAATCTATCAAAGAAGGCAGACCCCATGCAGTGTTAAATCCAACAAATTTTGTTAGAAATTTTGCAGAAGCCTCTACTATTGATCAACACCTCCTATGTGAGGTATATCTTCATAATGAGGCCATCCCTGAGAACCGACAGCTTAACCTTAACCCTCTTGTCGGTGATATCCAGATTCGGGCACTCACCTCCTTCTTTAACAATCAGATTACATGGCAGAATGACTTCCTAGTTGCCAAGAATAATGAGGATAACTGCCTCCTCTAGATATGGACAGAACCATAGAACACTGCCATCTTTGTTGCAGAGTATTATCAATTTTTGAAGAAACCAAATATGATTCAATATATTCGGAAACTACAAACAACAGTACTTCAGGATTGTCAACAGTTTATTAAATCCACAGAGATCGTTTCCCTACAATCAAATAACATGTTTTGGCAACAATCTTCTGAGAAAAGACAAGAACACAATCCCTTTAGTCCTACCAATCTTGAGACAACAATCTCCCGGGTACCTAGCTACATCAAATGTGTTCAACAATGTGCTGAAAGATGGATAGGTTATCAGTTCCATTTTCCTATTCTGTGGACGCCAGTAGAGAAATATCAAGTTCATCATAAGTTACCCAAGAAGGATGAAACAATAGCTTGGCAAAGACTACAACGCATTCAATGATTCAGAGCTCCAACAGACAACACTTTCCACAACTACTGCTTAAGTAATTTGCATGCTCAGAGTCGTTATTTAGATTCTGATTCAGATTGAAGTTTCCTGAGGACATGCAACCTTTTTAGTTGGAGGGGATGTTAGGACCCTATAATGTACCTTTTTGTTCATACTTTTTTCTATCATTACATCATTTTCCCACTCACATTTAATCTTACATTATTAGCTTAACCTATCTTTCCAAAGGTATTTAACGTTTCTTCTCTTTGATATATGTTTAATTTGTTTTAAATGTAATTTTACATTACTCTCATAATTAGCCATCGATTAGAAACATATAGTTGTTGAAACAGTTTGAATTGCAAATTATTGTTGGCCCGTTGCTGAAACAGTCAAAAGCACGCAAACCCCATTGCTGAAACAGTCTGTGGTTTGTGATGCTGGAACAACAATTCACGCAACAGTAAGAAGGAGTTGCTACATTGGCCACAACAGTCGCACCTTAAGCCAACATTAACCATCGTTGTTGCTTGATACCATGTTGCCGAAACAGTCAGAACGCAAATCCTGTTGCTGAAACAGTCCGTGATTTATGATGTTGAAACAGTATACAACAATAGTAAAAAGAAGATAAATAAAGAAGTTGTTACACCGGCCGCAATAGCTACACCTCACCCAACACCATTCCAACTATTGTAATAGCATTTTGTTACGGGAGATCAGGATATCCTATTCCAGTATAGAAGATTAGATCTGACTAAGAATAGGATTCATATGTGCACATGTAATTGGATGATCAATTGTATTGAGAGGATTCTCGTCTTTAAATAAGAGGAAATCATCATTAGAGGGGATCCTTTTTTTTGGCTAGAGAGGAATTACAGAGAAGGACGTGTTCACTTTGGATATTGTAACATAATACAGTTGACAGATGAATAAAAGATTATTCTGAGCATTCCTTCCTAGTTCCTTTCATTTCTAGGGAATCTTGTGAGAAGGGAGGGCCCACCTTCTTCACAAGATTCACCCATTAGTTCTGTAGTGTGTTAGCATTATTTTTGTTCATGCCTTGATTAAACTCTGTTTTGCTGAAACTCCACTTTACTGAACTCTGTTTTGTTGAAACTCTGCTTTACTGACTGTTACATTGTTTTCATACAATTCATGCTTGGGTAACTGTTAATCATTCTGATTGGTAATTCTGCTTGATGAATTTATGAAAGTGTGATAATTAGAGACAGGTTTTGAAGATTCCTGCTTGGGGAATAGGGTCATGTTCTCTGTTATGAGATAGTTATCCTTTAGTATGTGTCAATCATTTTGATTAGTAATGAGTTCATGAAAGTGTGATAGTCGGAAATAGGTGCTGAAGATTCCTGCTTGGGGAATAGGGTCATGTTCTCTGTTACAGAATAGTTGGTCTTTTCTTTTGCAGTATCTTGAAAGATTTCTTTCCTAGGTTGTTGTTTCTTAATGTAATCCAGGATTCTTCTGATAATTATTTCCTTAAACTTTGAACTCTGCAATAGATAGATTTTTTTTCTGTAATTCAAAGTAGAACTTCAGTCTGTTCAAGGCAAGATGTGATTAATTTACTTTTACTACAACTCTAGATTGCTTTTGAGATTGAGCATATACAGTGTGTGATTTCCTTTGAAATAAACAGACTTCCCTGGGTTGAAAATTTATGTAACACTTGATTGTTTAGTTAATAAGCAATTACAGTGACTAACAGTACTCCAGACTGGATAAGTATCTGCAACAGACAGGGTTCAGAAAAGGAAGTGCAGACAACAACCTCTACATCAAGGTAAGTCAAGGTAATATTTTATTAATTGAAGTTTATGTTGATGATATTAGTTTTGGTAGTGATGATGACAGGTTAAGGGAGAAATTTGCAAAAGACATGTAGAATGAATTTGAAATTTTGTTACTTGGAGAACTATCCTTCTTTCTGGGACTTTAGATACGTCAAAGAAACCAAGGAATTTTTATTTCTCAAACCAAGTATATCAGAGAAATGATAAAGAGGTTCGGAATGGAAGATTGCAAACTAGTTATCACTCCCATGCAAACCAATTGTAAGTTGAGCAAAGATGATGATTCGAAGTCTACAGATCAGAGGCAATACAAGCCAATGATTGGAAGCCTACTATATGTGACAACATCCAGACCAGATGTAATGCATGCATTTGGATAGGTGGCACGATTTCAAGCAACACCAAAGGAATCACTTGTATTAGCAGTAAAGAGGATCTTCAGATATCTCAAAGGAACAGAAGAGTTTGGATTATGGTATACAAAAGGAAAAGATCTATCACTTATTGCCTACACAGGTGCAGATTGGGCAGGTTGTATTGATGACCGACGAAACACCAGTGGAGCAGCGTTATACTTAGGTGAGTGTTTGGTATCATGGCTAAGCAAGAAAAAATCATCATTAACTCTATCTATAGATGAGGCATAGTATATTGCAGCAGCAACATGTTGTACACATGTTCTTTGGATGAATCATGGTCAACCAGAATCTAAGAAAACTATTNCAGTCAAGACAAAAATTCAGAAGGACTACACCACAAAGAAGATCATTCACTCCCAGGTATGCAAATTTATTTTATGGTCATTGTTTTTATTGTACTAACTTTGAACATAAGGTTGCATATTGCAAGCATTATAAAATAAATGTTCAAGCAAGAAGTGCCTATGTGGCCGCATGTAACATTGAGTGTTATAAATTTCATAACTATGGATACATAGCCAGTGATTGTAGAAGCATGATCGATACTTCTATGAAATAGAATACTGATATCAGATATAAGAAAGTATGGATAAGAAAACAAGAAGAACAGGTGAACAAAGACCAAGTACTAGAGATCGCAATGTTGGCAATAAAACGAGATGAAGAAAATTCTACAGAAAAAAAGAAAGATGTTAGATACAAAAAGGTTTGGAAAATAACTGAAATAAAGGAAGGGCAAGTAAATAAGGAACAGGTTCAAGAGATTTTACTTTCAGACATTGTAGTGAAAGATGAATCCATAGACAGAAAGATAGAAGTCAGAGCTCAGAGAGATAATGAATCTACCCATGAATATGATGATGAATCTACCAATGAAGATGATGATGAATACACATCATAGCAGGAATTGTTCTGATCCATCCGGCTTAGAGACTCCCAAGTAATATGAATATTAGACAGGGGGAGTCTATGCGATAGATGTGACAGACCAAAGAACCATTCTTAGAGCAACTTGCAGAGTTTGAGAAGATAGATTCAAAGCAATCAGTTAGCAGAAGTACGGTTTGATAATATAATGATAAATGGGTTAGCATTATGGACAGTTGTGCAAGTAGAGTCTTGGATAGTATGGATAGATATGGATTCGTAAGAACAGTTAGCAGGTTTGGATAGATATATGATAGTGGGAGAGAGCATGGATTCATAGATTGGTTCAGAGAGTGGTTCAGAGACAAAGGAACATTATCGTAATGGATGATAATTACATAGGAAATGGCTCAAACAATGCTAATGGATTACAAATTAACATATATTTTTTGGAAATAGGAAAGGCATACAATAGTTCACATTCAAAACAAAGTAATTCTTAGAAAAAACACTGACAAAACTCCCTACAAGCTATGGAAAGGAAGACCAGCAAATGTGAAGCACTTCAAAGTTTTTGGAAGAAAATGCTACATCAAAAGAGAAGATGGCAAAATGGGAAAGCTTGACTCTCGTGTGGACAAAGGAGTACTTATTGGTTACTCAAGTACAACGAAAGCATACAAGTGTTACAATTTGAGATTGAAAAACTTGTGGAAAGCATCAATGTAACAATTAATGAAACGGGCATAACAAAATCAAAGGAAGAAGAAAATGAATCAATGAAACAACCTTACAAAGAAGAAGTAGAAGATGAAAAGGAAGTAGAAGAGGAAGATGAAGAGAATCTGATAGAAGCAAAAGAGCAAGTTCGTCAAGTATCTCCAAAGACACCTAGAAAATGAGTACAGAAGAATCATCCTTCATATCATATTATTGGAAACAAAGATGTAGGAGTTGAGACTAGAAGAAAAATCCGTTCACCGGAACAAACACACCTAACACTCTTATCTACAATTGAACCAAACTGTTTTGAAGAAGCCAGTAAGGATGAATTTTGGAATAAGGCCATGGATGAAGAATTGGATCAAATAGAGAAAAATGAGACTTAGGAATTGGTTCCAAGACCAAAGAATAAGAATGTGATCGACACAAAATGGGTTTTCAACAATAAATTGAATGAAGATGGACAGGTTACAAGGAACAAAGCTAGATTGGTATGTAAAGGATATGCACAGATTGAAGGAATGGACTTTGAAGAGACATTTGCCCCAGTTACCAGAATGGAAGAAATCAGTTTGATTTTAGCTTATGCATGCTCCAAAAATGTTAAAGTATATCAGATGGACGTAAAATCATCTTTTCTGAATGGGGAACTTGAAGAAGAAGTCTACATTGAACAACCATAAGGATTTCATTTGTCAGAGAACACAGACCATGTGTGTAAATTAAAGAAGGCCTTGTATGGTCTAAAACAAGATCCTAGAGCATGGTACTCCATACTGGATAAGTATCTACAGCAGGCAGGGTTCAGAAAAGGAAGTACAAACAACAAACTCTACATCAAGGTAAGTCAAGGTAATATTTTATTAATTGAAGTTTATGTTGATGATATTATATTTGGTAGCGATGATGACAGGTTAAGGCAGAAATTTGCAAAAGACATGCAGAATGAATTTGAAATGTCATTACTTGGAGAACTATCCTTCTTTCTGGGACTTCTGATACGTTAAAGCAACCAAGGAATTTTTATTTCTCAAACCAAGTATATCATAGAAATGATAAAGAGGTTCGGAATGGAAGATTGCAAACCAGTTATCACTCCCATGCAAACCAATTGTAAGTTGAGAAAAGATGATGATTTGAAGTCTACATATCAGAGGCAATACAGGCCAATGATTGGTAGCCTACTATATGTGACAACATCCAGACCAGATGTAATGCAGGCAGTTGGACAGGTGGCATGATTTTAAGAAGCACCAAAGGAATCACATGTATTAGCAATAAAGAGGATCTTCAGATATCTCAAAGGAACAAAAGAGTTTGGATTATGGTATCCAAAAGGAAAAGATCTATCACTTATTGCCTACACAGATGAAGATTGGGTAGGTTGTATTGATGATCGACAAAACACCAGTGGAGCAGTGTTCTACTTAGGTGAGTGTTTGGTATCATGGATAAGCAAGAAACAATCATCGATATCTCTATCTATAGGCGAGGCATAGTATATTGTAGCAACAACATGTTTGTAGCATACCATTTTCACTACCCAGGTTTCCCAACCTCTCAGTTTACCATTCTATACATGAATGATTACATAATTTGTACTGACCTTATGATCACATGCATTTAACAGAATTAAACACAATTAAAATACAGAGTGAAACATATCTGGTTACTGCTATAATTAAACATTCCATAGCATTCAACAACAACTCTTTTACACAACGGAAAACATGATACATGAACAACACCATCATGCCAAAACGTGTTAAAACATAATTCAGAATACTTATCTTTTATCATCTGGATAAATCACCAACCAAGTGCAGGCCTTCCACGAACCTCCCTGCCTTAGACCACACTGTTCATCAGCTCAACAGTAGGTCACCCCCAAGCTGGGATAGAGCTTCACCCCAAGGCAAGGAATCCTAGGCTAGGCTGAGGTTACAGGGAAGATAGCACATACACATTCACCAGGAAGAAGCTCTCCCAGGAATCTCCCACGCTCACTACCCACAGACCCTCATTCCCCACATGCCTGTTCCACCCGAGGAGAGTGCACCTTCTCTGTCACCTAGACAGTCCTTCAGCTGCCAGTCTCCCTTACCTTGGGTTACAAGAACAGGCCGGACCGGAATTCTCCGGGCTCTATGGCAGCTACAGGGTTCCTTCCAGGAGTCCTCTTCTCCCTCTGCTCACTCTCTCACCTGGAGGAGTCGCTCACAGGCCAACAAGCCTCACATAGTCCCGTACTGCACAGTCACAACAATCCACAGGAAACACAGACACAGGTTCCCCAATTCAGTTCAGCAATCGCTAGATGATCTCACAACAATGTTTTCGGAACGGGGACTTCACACCCAGGCTAACTCGGCTTCCCCAAAACCACAAGATTCTTCCCGAGATCCTCACTGGCTTCTCGCAAGCTGGGAATTACACTCACAGGTTATCTCAGAGACAGGCCCAGACTCCACGGCTCCCAACAGAGGGTTGTACACGGGTCTTCCACACAAAACACAGGATTTTTCTCTATGACAGACATACACGGGCTTCTTGCAGACTTCTCTTCCTGTTCCCTCCCAGGCAGTCGGGTCGAATGGAGTCTGAACCCCCTTCATGGCTTGTTGTCTCAGTTTTATTTGCATGCACCAAGGTTGACACTTGTCACCCTGGGAACTTGCATGCATTCCATCCGTACACCTTCCTTCCACCACTTGGAAACTCATGGGTCCTTAAAAAGGACTTAGGATAAAATAACGTGCACATGGATTTTTAGGAATAATAATAAAATATTATTCCAGGCCTAAGCCCCCTAGGCTTAGCCCCTAGGCTCCTCACTCAGCCCCTTTCCCACCTTCCAGCCCTTGATCCCTTGCCCATTCTGTGAACGCTCAGTCCCCCATCACTCATTCATCGTGGTCGGTCTACACTGGTGGTATTTATATTTTATTAATTGACCTGCATACATACAAGTATATCAACAGGCTCCTGGCCTTCAACACTTAGGCTCCCTGGCCTAACAAAACTCATAAGCCTACAGCTTATACAAAACTTGGCTCACCAACCTATAGAACATATTTACAATTCTTTGCATATAACATGATCTGTAACGGGGCTTAGCCTTGGGGACACTACAATCCTCCTCCCCTTATTTTTGCACTGTCCTCAGTGCAACTTACACTGCCTCTGTGTGTCCTTCAAAATTTTCAAAAAGATGCAGGTACTCTGCCTGCATAATATCTGCATGCTCCCATGTCGCGTCCTCAGGACCGTACCAGGTCCACTGGACCTTTACAAGCTCTATGGATCGATTTCAGAGCTGCTTGTTTTTCCTGTCCAATATGCGCACAGGATGCACTTGCAGGACACCTTCTGGTTCCACCTGGATCACAGTCCAATTGATAACATGATTAGCATCAGGTACATATTTCTTAAGCAGTGAAACATGAAACACATTATGTACAGTCATAGATGCAGGTAATGCAAGCATGTATGCTACTGGCCCGATCCTTTCCAGGATCTCAAATGGCCC
>JASDQU010284612.1:7958-18281 GCA_032191745.1 Picea mariana
CCCCGATACCCTGTTTCTGATTCTAAAGATTTCAGTGTTCATCTTCTAAATATCTTCAATTAAGAGATTCTTAAGTGCTTGTTGGTTGGAGTTATTTCCTTATCTTTTCTTCTGATCATCATTTTAATTATAAAAGATCCAGTGAGTGTGTTATCTCGCCCTGTGAAGGATTTCTTTGGCATTTCTAGTTGTTTCTCAGATTTGATTAAATACAGACCCCATAGCCCAATGGAGGAGTTGACTGTCTCAACCAATTTATAAACCCTTTTACAACAAAACATACCTGTTCTTTTTACCTAGCCTAATATATGAAGTTAAAACAAAGCTATATCAGACAGAGAGATCCCTCTCTAAGTCTTGGAGGGCTAGAGCCAAGACTCGAAGCGGTTCTGATGTTGCCTCTGTGATTGCCTTTTATCCTTGGGCAAATTACAGAGTGATTACACTTCGTAAAGGAAAAAATCAATTTGTTCAAGGAAAAAGGACATGTAGGCAGCCCACACATTAGTAGACTTGCTTTTGTACATTTAGGCTAGGGTCACTAACTAAAGGATGGGATCCACTCATTTTAAATAAGGAAGGGTGAGGATAAGGATTAGGGTTGACACTCTTTAAACACTTCTCTAGAGAATTTATTCAACCAAACAAGAGAACTCAATATAATGCTTGGAATGCTCATTCATAGACTATTATCTATCAACAACATGAATCAATGAAGTGTCTTTGAGTGTTTATTCAACTATCTCACATGCATTGCATGTTTATTCATTATATTCATTTATTTAATAATCAATCAAGTGCTTGTAAACTAAAAACATTCTAGGAAAAGACCCAAAAAGAAAGAAAAAAACATCGAGTCAAAAAGTATACTTTATGGTGAAATCCTCAATATATTTGTAAGCTAGGACACACACATGGGTAATCTTCCCTGATGATGTGTTTGGTGCAGTAGAAAGGTCGAATAGTGCCTAGTAATGTGTAGTTTGAAGACTAATGGTTGGTTTCATGATCCCTAGGAATTAATGTAATACTACTAAAATGGGTACCAACATTACCTTGAGTTGGTTCCAACAAAATAAAACAAATCCCAAGTTTTAGATAATGAGTATCCTAGTATCCCTGAGTATATTAATCTCAAATAATAGTTTTAAATACTTCTGTGAAATTATTTAATCTCTAACCTAAAAATAATAAATATTTAGTCCCTAACCTAAAAATATTAAATATTTAGTCCCTAAAAATAATAAAATACTAAATACTAGGGTCTTATCCACCAAGGTACAAGACCAAGGATCAAACCATGCCCCAGGCATAGGTACCCTGGAGCAAGTCCAAGGGCCCTCGTCATATCTAGGGACTTTAATTGCTTGGTCCCAAACCAAGAACCTTGGTCATATACTGGGGGCCCTCTTAGGGGTCTTTACTACTTGGTCCCAGACCAAGAACCACAATCATATACTAGGGGCCCTCTCAGGGGTCTTTACTGCTTGGTCCCAGACCAAGAACCCCAGTCATCTGTTAGGGGCCCTTACACGGGTCTTTTTCTGTGGCACTGACTATTTGGTCCTAGACCAAGTACCCCAGGAGTGCACTGGGGGCCCTAGATCTCGGCTAGGGTCTTTTCCATCCTCTCGGAGAATGGCTCTTGCAACTGCTTTAAATTTAACAAATTTGTGATGAAAAAATAATCAAAGGAATCTTTTGATAACTAATGAACTTTGATCAATGATCAAATGCCCACAAAACACCCAAATTGACCAACATCTCTACACCGATCTCTCTAGTGAAATAACCTCTTTTTCTTACCCAGGTACAACACCATGCCAAACCAACTTTAATCAACATACCAATGTGAATTTTTACTATTGAATCTACTCTAAGTCATTTGTGCCAATTATGATACCCATGTATATGCAAATACCTAACTCTTCTATTTCAAATCTCCTCCAATAAAAACATGAGTATGATAAACTACTTTTATATATTTATCCAAACGTATGACAAATTCATATGAACTTGCCTTCAGATTATGAAAAACAGTAAATCAACTAGTTGTATTAGTGGAATGATTTAAAGTTTCATGGATTTATATATGTATATTATCACTCAAAACCTTGAGAAAACAGATGAGGGAATTTACAGCTTATGATCTATTTACTTGTTTAATTTCCAACAATGGTCGTTCTTTCTTGTTACAAACAAAGAGTACAAAATCAGTAGCCACAAGTCTTTTAGCACCTACACAAACACTCTATCCTATTGTGAATAAATGCATCTTAGTCTAAGCCCAAAAATATGCCAAAATTTACATTCACTTTACAAAATTATTTTCCACTTAGGATCTACTAGGTGGACATCACTACATATATTTTCAATAAAAAATTTAGTACGTCGGTGTGGGTTAATTACACATATAGGAAAGTACTCCATTCATGGGCCTCCTATGGTTGACTGCAAACTGTAGCAAATGATGTAGCAAAGTGTTCAAAGGACCAGCCCGTCTTGGATGCAGATGGCAATGTCCCTACTTTGGTTCATGACAAAATACAAGGGAGGAAATTATGTCTCTGATGTAATCCTTTGGAGGTTGGACTAGAAATATGATTTTACTTAACTATTTTTGTCTTGCATGAGTTGGTGTAGGTTGGAGGAAATATAAATCTCATAATGGCATGTTGGAGGACATATAAATAGTATATTACTTTGTTCCAACAACACAAGTCAACCAAAACAAAATTGGTCATGTATAGGTGGAACCTAATAGAATGGATGAAACAGGTCTGCTCTGGAATAGTACCTGTTACAACTCATATTGTATAAGGTTCCATCTTGTGATTTTCACCATAAGCCTCAATTTATATCTGGTTTATGTAAGGAAGGCAAGTTGGCTAAGGCTAATAAGTTCTTCTATGAAATGTCCGATAGAAACATAGGCCCTGACGCTGTCACATACAACACGCATATTGACATTTTATGTAAGGAAGGCAAGTTGGACGAGGCAAGGAAGCTCTTCGATGAAATGTCTGACAAAAACATAGGCCTAGATGTTGTCGCATATAATGTGCTTATTGATGGTTCATGTAAGGAAGGCAAGTTGGACGAGGCAAGGAATTTCTTACATGAAATGTCCGACAGAAACATAATCGCTAGTGTTGTCACATACAATGTACTTATTGATGGTTTAGTAAAGGAAGGCAAGTTGGACAAGGAGAGGAAGCTCTTCTATGAAATGTCCGATCAAAACATATTCCCTAATGTTGTCACATACAATGTGCTTATTGATGGTTTAGGTAAGGAGGGAAAGTTGGATGAGGCGATGAAGCTCTTCTATGAAATGTCCAACAAAAACATATGCCCTAATGTTGTCACATACAACACACTTATCAATGGTTTATGTAAGGAAGGAAAGTTGCAGGAGGCTAGTAAACTCTTCTATGAAATGTCCGACATAAACATATGCCCTAGTGTTGTCACATACAATGTGTTTATTGATGGTTTAGGTAAGGAAGGCAAGTTGGATGAGGCAAGGAAGTTTTTCTATGAAATTTCCAGCATAAACATATGCCATGATGTTGTCACATACAATTCCCTAATTCATGGTTTATGTAAGGAACAAAAAAGGCAGGAGGCCACCAAAGTGCTACATGAGATGCTAGATAAGGGGTGCAATCTGAATCTTATCACATACATTGTTTTTATTGACAGTCTTTGTAAAGAAGTCAAGCTTCAGGAAGCTCTCGAGTTGTTAGATGTTATGGTCTAAATAGGCAATCTGTCTAATGAAATCACATACAATACACTTATAAATGGATTTTGCAGTGTGGGTAATCTAGAGAAGGCAGGGGAACTTCTTCAAGAGATGCCAGAGAGAGGTTCCAGACCTAACCTAGTTAGCTATAATACATTAATACATGGTATTTGCAAGCATAATAGGATAGACAAATCTCAATAGATATTCTATGTGATGCAAGGCCATGGTGTTGGTAGCCAATTCACATTTTTCCACTGTATTATAAGTTGCCTACACCAGTGTTTCACAAACATTAATTTTTCGTCGGAATTATCAAAAAAACGACACTTTTATTCTTTGCGCCATTTGCACACTTACCTTTGTTTTTTGTTTTCACAACTGTAAGCATGAAAACTTGGTATTTCGAAGTCGCATTAAAATCATTATAGAATTGTCCTTATCATTCATGTCGATATGCCTATTGCGCTTACATGTTACTTATCATTATACAGTTGGCAAGACCTTTTGATCTGTACTCATTTGACATTATTGGATTGATTGTATGATTTTGTTTCATTAAGTTTGTGATACATTGGGGATTGTGTTTACATGTTATTTGATCAATCCGCATTGGTGCATTGGTCCAACACTTGGTATTGGTTTCGATTTGTATGTTTGGTTTTAAAACTATGGCATAACGATTGATTGTGCGCATGGTTTATCCACTTACCAAACGATTTGATTGGTTGAAGTGGCATAGTTATGTGCGTTGTGAATTCTATAATTGGAAGCGTCGGTGGTTGTACCATCGGTTATGACTATTCTGCATGGCCAACAAATAGCTCCACCACCTTCGCATGATATCATTAATGCCTTCCCTTATCCCTGTTTCAACTCTGCTAGCATCGGGTAAGCCTGTGAATACTCTGCTCTAGCGTGTGCTATGATTCAAACCCTGGTTCGTTCATATCGACCACCGTGTTCTCTTCTCCATGGCACCGGTGGTGCAAATTGAATCGAACGGTAGCCAAGCCTTGATACTGTTCGATAATGCCTGGAGAGACTTAGAAGATAGCGGTTGGCTCACCTTTGTACAATGGTTTGAGGGTTTTAATCTATTTGTTGCACAACAGTTCACCCTGACTTTTGATGGTTGTAGGGCCAAAGTAGGTGACATTCAACTTGAGATGAATGAAGAGTTCATTAGCTCTGCCATCGGGTTAGCAGCCACAGGCAAACGATGGTTCAAAAACTCTAAAGTTGAGGAGGTGCCATGGCCACTACTGTTCGTCTCATTAAAGGTCATATCCTGTGACAGAGGTATGCCCATTTCCACGCTTAAACCAAGATGGCATGATATTTTAATGGTGGTCAAACAATTCGTGACCTGTGAGGGTCGATATGGACTGGTATTTCTTTATCACCTTCGACTGTTAATGAATTTTATGGGTTATCCATTGAATATGCCTTTTTATTTCCAGCGAAGTCTTTATAAAATGGCTAAACGGTTTAATAGATAAAAGGCCAATAGTAGCTTGTTCCACCATGGCTTAATCAGACTCATCGTTGTTCATCACTTAAATCTCCACGGTGATAGTTGGCAAGCTTTTATTTCTTGGAATGGTTTTGCTGATATAGAGCCTATCCCAATTGATAAGCCCATGGTTAGTGTGACTAAGGTTGGGCCACCTGTGCCTTTCCATGCCCTTCTACCCCCTCCTAAGCCCTCATCCAACCCTGATATCAATCTACCCGACATCGAAATAGACAAGACAGAGGCTGTTAAAAATCCTGTGAGCAAAAAGGTAAAAGGAAACCCTACTGTCGACGGTAAAGGTAAAAAGAATACTCGACTTATCTAGAGAATGGTTAGGAATAAAACTAAACCTACTATTGATAAAAATCCCAGAGTCCTCAGTGAAGACTCAGACTCTGACATCGAACACTTCCTAGCTAGTGAGTACCCTTACTCCCAAGGTCTGTGCTCCGATCCACCCTATGATTTCGTTTCTAATTTGCCCCCGTGCCTAAAAAAAAATCCCAGTTACCCAGGGATCAAGCTACCTAATGAAACCCTCAGTGATTCTCCTAAACTCTTGACTGTCAGGCAATCATCATGCAACCAGTGTGATGTGTGGTTGGAACGATACTATACAGACGTTCCCTTACTTCAATCAAAAATCAAAGCGTTGGAAAACCAAGTTACAGTGTTGAATAGTGAAAGGGAAAAGCTTCGAGCTAATGATAAGAAGCAAAAAACCACTGGTTCCATTGTTTTTAGGAATGTCGAATCGGCTACAGCCGTCGTCAATTCCAAAATGTTATGACCAAGTTGTTTGCTCATCATCCAGGTATGAATTTTGATATCAATTTTGTTTTATCAATTGCCTGGATTAATATAGTGAATTGGTTTCTGAGTTTTGATAAGTCTATTTATTATTCAAAATGACTTTGACATGGTTTGATTATCAAAACGGTTATAAAATTGAATATGGTTAAGATTTGGTTAAATGATTCGGTCATGCCCAGTTTAGCAATTGATAGGTTTTCATTTGTTTTGATTCGTTTGTCTATTTGGTTTGATTTAATGAAATCAATGGCTTGTTTTCGATTGGATTTGTTTGTATCTAATCTAAACAGGAGGTTTTCATGATAAAATTAAAGCATGACTATTTTTTGATTTGATATGATTTCGTTATGGTTGGATTATATCGGCTCTGATTTAGTTTGTATGCTGTGATTTTAGAACGACTTCATGAGTTTGAATTGGTGTGATGTAATCTTCTAAATCAGGAATACAACTCTGATCAACTCTAATTTGGAAAGAACGACTCTATTTTGTATGGAAACGATATTCTCATTTAAGCCTGTGCAAAAGATATCTACACCCAAATCATGGAATGGTTTTGATTCACAAGGACTATGTTAAACTCCAACTAGTCGATTCGCTCTTGTCTTGATTGGATTATTGTGTATCTTCAGTTAGTACGATTTTTTTTATGAGTTGGATTCATATCAAAAATAGACTTGATACTGTTCTATTTGATTTTAATTTTCAAAACGAGTTGGTTGAACCCAGATCGACATATGTTATCTCTGTCGAATTCGGTTAATAGTTTGTTTTGAAATGAATTCGACTAATAATTTCGTTGAATGTTAATCAAATTTGTCTGCCCCAATTTGCAATAGCAAATGATGGATGATTCCCACAGATCCTGTTATGATTTCATTTGAGTTAATTTACACACCAGTCTTGATTTGATTCGCTAAATGACATGGATCGTTGGTTTATGTTAATACAGTTATATCAATTTGAAAATGATCTTGCTGTTTTCGTATGGATTCGATCGTGTTTCCTGTTGATGAGGCAACATAAACGATTTCCTATGATGTGTTTAACTGTATCGATTTCAATTTGATATGAAACTTTTCATTACTGTTCGATATGATTTTGTATATCTGAATTAGTAACGAATTATACAGAGTATAGCTATCTAGTTTATCGTTTGATTTAGTTTGTTCAAATTGCATACAAGTGTCGATTTGAATAAGGATTTTAGCAATCAAATATATTTTGATATTTTGAATGTATTTTAAAAGATTTTAATTGATTTTAATGTTGATTCTGTGTCTGATTTAGACCAGCTACAGAATCACAAGATTCTGTAGCTAGTCTATAGAATTAGATTTTTATCATTTTTATCAATAAAATATCCTCCTAACTTGTCCATTTTTTACCCTTTTCAGGTACATCTGAATTGCATTGGGCATGCTGGACAGTCTAGGAGATATTTGTGTGATTTAGTTTTTATTTTAGGTTCCTAGTTTAGTCAGACTTCGGATATCTTCCCAGATTTATGTAAATAGTTTTGATAACTTCCACAGGGATATTTTACCCTGTGGGAGGTCTTTAAATACTTATTATTTTTTGTAATAAGAGCATCCTCACTTGTGGGAGAACCAGGCTATGGATTTCTAATACAAACTGAGACAAGAGTTGATGTTTTTCTATAGCTTTCTCTTTCAATATATCAATCTTTTGTTTCAAGTTTATGCATGTCGTTTGCAGTTGATTATAGACTACTTTAGCTATCGTAATTTATTGCATAATGATATGATTTAATTAATGTGTTATCCATATCTGATTTCTTTTATTACTTAAAAAATACAACAATTACTTTGTTTCAGTTAATGAATCACAGATTTCTCTTCTTTGTTAATTGAATCATTTCATATAGATCTTTGCATACAGGTTTATCTAACTATGAAGATTTATAAATCATAAGATTGTTGTAATTTTTATGTCTTGTTTGTTCTGTAATCATATTTGAAGAGCATTGTAGCTTGTTGTTTATGACAAGCTTTAGGACAATTAAGTGTGGGTTTCCTCCCTCTGATCAGCTAAGACAATCATTACATACAGGACAAACCTAGAGTGTTTCTCTAGGTCAGTTTGTTATTTATTTGTTGGTCAATTTGTTAGTATAGTTTAAGTAGTTTATTTAGATTTATGTGTAGTTTAGATTTGTAGTTAGAGTTAGTATATTACTTGTTTAGTTTAGATAGTTTTCAGTTTATTTCTTTTTCTTAAAATCATAAAATCAAAAAACAATAGCTCTCGTTGTCTTAGGACATAATGCAAATGAGTTTTCCAGGTTTTCATTCAAATTTGTAAATTGTTAATATTGTACATTTTGTGAATAAGATTTATTTCTGTTAGTAGTTAGATATTTAATTTCTTAGATTTATCATAATATTAGATAGTAGATTGTATATATAGAATAGTTATATTTGTTCAATTTGTTTTAATAGTTATTTTTAGTTAGATTAGTTTATTAGTTTGTTTAAATTGTTATTTTTAGTTAGATTAGTTATTTTAGAGTAGTTTTCTTTTGTTTCCTTAGTACTTAGATCGGCTAACGGAGCCGCTAAACCCGTCAGGGTAGTTCATCCCAAACGGCTTGGGTTATTAGAGAACCCTAGACCAGTTCCACTCTCCCAGTTGATGGATGGTCATTTTTTCCCGTCAACAAATGGCGCTAGAAGGAGGGCCTGGAATTAATTAATGACACGAGGCGGTTGCAAGACTCCTCCACCACCTAATCGCTCACCTATAGTGACTAGAAGCCATTCAAACGATAATATTCCCCTTCAAACAATAACTACTTCAACCGACGATCCACGGATCACAGTTGAGCCAGCAACCCCTGATCCTACAGGTGGTGACATACAAGAGATTGTCCATCAATCTCTTATAAAAACACATAGTTCCTTAGCCTGTTTGAGGCAACCAAAATGTCCGTGGGGACAACCTTTGGATTTCTCTGATATCAAAGAACAATTAGGAGGCATTGATCTCATTTTAAATCCTACAGATCCAATCGTAAATCCTACTGCAGGAGGATCTGGGATACCTCCTTCACCACCTCCATCATCTCCTTCCTCTTCTGGAGGAGATTCCTCTTATGAAGGTAATTTCCCTTCTCAGCCTTCCACACCCATTACCCCAATGGAAAATCAGAACAACCCTGCTATACCTTGGCTTGATTAGGATGTCGTAGTTGTACCTGGAGCTCAACATCCTTTACCTAAACACCCAGAGAAATGGCTTCCCAAGTTTGACCCTGACTCAGAACAGATCACTGAAGATCACATTAAAAAATTTATGTTAGCCATAAGACTCCACAATGTCGAACATGAAGACGTTGTCTGTAGTTTGTTCCCCTATACTTTCGAGGGCAATGCATCCACATGGTACTTTGCCCAACAACCCCATACCATCATGTCTTGGGAAAAGTTTGAGTCATGCTTTTTGGAAAAGTTTGGAGATGGTAGGCCTCCAGAAGTCCTAGTCATGGACCTTTCTAGCTTAAGAATGAACCCAAAATAAAAAGTTAAAGACTTTAATCAAATATTCTTAACACTTAAAAACTGAATCCCTACGGATTCCATGCCTGCCGAGAGTCTTATAATAGCATACTACACTAAAGCTTTGCATCAAAGTATAGCTATTTGGGTTAAACGATCTAAGAAACCATGTTGTTAGAATCCTTTGAGGAGGCCAGCTAGATTGAAAAGGACATACTTAGTCTTAAAGACTCTACTAGCAATGAAACAAAGACTAGTTCTTCTTCCAAAAAGAAGATTGAAATCCTCCCCAGACCCACTCAAGGTAAAACACAACCTGAAAGCTTTGATTTAGAAAACTTAACTAAAGTTGTTCAAAAAATGTCAAATCAAGTTATAGACTTAAAAATGATGACTGAAGAAGCTTCCTCCAGCAAAGGACCTTACAAGCCCCCGTTCCGAAAGCCTTTTCCTATCAACCGACCTAATCCAACCACCGAAGGCCTTAATCTAGAAGGTCTGCAATGCGCCCTTCAAACAATTCTAGAAGCCCAAGATAACTTGATGCCTCCTGATATTCCTGAAGAGGTAGTTGAACAAGAGACAGTTCAAGAAGAGGAGTCTTCTCCAAACATTTTTGGACACTTCTCGGATAGCATCTTTCAAGCTAACTTCGAGACAATACATCCCTATAATACCAGGAGTAAGACAACAAACAAACCTTCTACCGAAAACACAACAACTTC
>JASDQU010284614.1:1589-12079 GCA_032191745.1 Picea mariana
CCCCCCCCCTCTTAGTTGTCTAACATAAAGTTATTTTCATCTCTCATACCAAGTATATCATAGAAATATTAAATAATTATGGAATGGAATACTGCAAACCCATGATTACTCCTATGTAAATTAGTTGCAAGTTAAGAAATGATGATGATTCCAAGGATGCAGATAAAATGCTCTATAGCTCGATGATTGGAAGATTACTCTATGTGACATCATCTAGACTGGATGTGATGAAGGAAGTTGGATAGGTTGCAAGGTTTCAAGTAGCACCAAAGGACACACATGTTATGGAAGTAAAAAGGATATTGAGATATCTCAAAGGAACAAAAGAGTTTGGATCCAAAAGAGAATGATCTATCTTTGGTAGCCTACATAGATGCAGATTGGGCAAGAAGCATACATGAGTGAAAAATTACTAGAGGAGCATCCTTTTACTTGGGTGAGTGTCTGGTATCATGGTTGAGCAAGAAATAGTCATCAATATCTGTGTCCACAACATAAGTAGAGTATATTGTAGAGACAACATGTTTCAATGAAGTTCTCTAGATGAAGCAAACCTTGCAGGATATACAAGTGAAGAATGATGAGACCATTTCAATACTATGTGATAACTCCAATTATACCAATATCTATAAGAATCTAGTGATTCACTTCAAGACGAAGCATATTCTGATCAAGTTTCAGTTTCTATGGGTACATGTTACAAAGAAAAACATCAAGCTAGAGTATATTGGGAAAAAAAGATCAGATTGTATATATATTCACCAAACCCCTTTCGAGGGAGACCTTTGAATATATTCAACATAAAATTGGAGTAGTTTCTACCCCTCAGTGATTCACATGGCATCAAACACAACAAGACAAGGGGATATACGCAAAAGACTTGAATAATAAAAGTAAATAATATTTTGAATGATTTTCATATACATCATAGTTTTTACACAAGGAAACACCATTAAGAGAAATCAAAGGCTTTCAGAAAGGGGGATAAAACCCAAAGGATAATTACCATTTTCCATTGATGTCAAAGGGGAGAGAGAAAACAAGCATGGAAACAAAGAAAAATAACAGATGCATGAAGAAAGGGGGAGAAATGGTCACAGGGGGAGTGATGGTCACAGGGGGAGGATGAACAAGAGCATGAGTGTTTCCATTCAATCAATGTTTCCATCAATTCCAAAGGGGGATATTTTTGAAACATTGGTTTTCATTGATGTCAACCCTCGAAGAAGTTTGGTAGCCCCAAAGGCATGGTTATGGAACCCGCAATTGGTTGAGGAATATGGACATGAAGGGTAGTGTAAATGAAGGTAATACACTCATAGATGGATAGTACTAGTCATGATGTTTCTGGTGATAGGTGGTACACCACGCGGTTCCTCATGGTTGAGGAGTTATGGCCTTGTGAATTTAGAAGCCCTGAAGAATGGTCAAGAAGCCCCTAGTTGGTTACAAGTCCTTAATGAAAGAGTAAAATGGTTGTAACAAGAAATTCTAGAAGCCCCTAATATTAAGGAGAGAGGGTACTTTGAAAATGTATAAATACACCTCAAGGAGTCTCTCATAAGAATATTCACTCACTTATTCTATTGAATATCTTCTAGTGAACTAGTGATCTATTTGGAAAGTTACCGATGGTGAAATATGAGGTAGCGACAAGTGAGGTGTGTGGGAGTTTTGGGGTTGTAGTGAAGAGGGAAAATAACTGAGGAATACCTAGTTTAGTTGATCCATGCGGGTCAGACTACTAGTGTTCTGTGAGGCATCCCCACAGGTTGCTTAGGGATCGTCACGCAAGGCCCCACGTGACAACCATATATCTTAGTCTCGTGAGAACAAGATATATTTGGGGGTGATGCTTGTACCAAGTCCTTGAGGTCAAAAGTAAGCTTACTGGTCATATATACTATGTATCATGTAAGATACAAAGGTATTGGTATGCTTATGTTCTTGTTGTAAATATTATACTTTGTTATGGTATGATACATGTTTGAGGTATGTTTGGTTTGACACATGATTGAGGTACATTTTGGCTACATGGATTATAGAGGAATATTCTTGTATCTATTTATGACATGATTATTATGGTTCATATTTGATATGTGGATGTATGGTTGAGGTATACACTTGATTTATGGTGGCATATGCATGAGGCACATGCTTTGGCTCTTTGAGGCACTTCATTGATGATATGGTACATGTATGTACATGATTGATTCTATGTTATATGGTACTAGTTTTATATGTGATTGATTCTCTAGTACATGGTACTTGATTTTTTTATTAATTGGGTTGGTTGTAATTGATGTCAACCCTTGAAGCAAGTATGGTAGAAAATTTCAGTAGCCCCAGAAGTTTGGATAAGGAGCCCATGTTTTCTTGAGGAATAGTGTAATAAAGACCAGTGAATTTGCATGAGAGACTATTCTAGATGGATAATACATTTCATGCTGTTTCTGGTGATATGTGGTACATCACATAGTTCCTCATGGTTGAGGAGATATGGATTAGTGAAGTTGGAGAACTCTCATGAGTTATATAGAAGCCCCTAGAAGGTCAAAGAAGTCAATTATTCTAGACGTTCCTAGAAGAAGTTTACTAGTAAAATTGATTGCAACTAGGAGTTAATCATGGGTAAAGTTGTTGCGCTAAGAAACTAATTAAAAATAAATTGTTTTCAATAAGAAGTTGTGAGTTTACTATTTATGGTAAAGTGGTTGCAAGTGGGAAAAGTAGTTAAAAGTGGGTAAGTCCTAAAAGAGGGAAGTTGGATAAAACAATTAGAAGATAACCCCTAAAGGAAGCTACTTGGAGAGTATAAATAAGAGAGAAAGGGTCTCCCATTAGCACCTATTATGCTTAATTGAATATATCTATTATGGAATTTTATGGGCATGTACGATTGAAAAATATGAATTAGTGACTCTGAGGTAGTGAAATTCAACGAAATGAGAAGTTTCAAGAGCCGTAAGGTCAATACTATGTTTACTAATCTAGGGTCTCTAGAATATGTTCACGAGTTGCAGAACTATCAGGACGTGGACATCCACAGGCTACCGTGGGGAAAATCTCAGACATCCATGAGTTTATTGAAGATAGGGCATGGATTTGTAGAACAAGCTGAAGAGGAAGAAGATCAAGTTCATTAGTAGTGACACATTCCAGTGCTGAGGAGAAGCTACATGAAAGGGTGACAATGATCAAGTACAACAAAACCTCCTACAGGAATAAAAAGGTATGTTATATGATGTGAGAGGCATATCTATAGAGATACATTGTTAGTGAACTTGCTGGTGGTTTCTAAACACACACACACACACAATATGACACTTTGTTGTGTTATACTTGTGATTTTGGAGTATGTCTGAGACATTTTGGTTGAGGAGTGTTGATGAACATATGAAGACAAATTGAATCTATATAACAGTTAGGGTTTTATGTATGCTTGATGTGAGGGTTTCCACTTGGCTTATGTGCTTATGTGACACATGACTAGTGAGACATATGTATCAAGCTAGTACATGGTTGTGTTAGATCTACTTGGATATTGGATGAGTATTATTTTCTATGAGATCAAGGAGTTTGTCAGAACATATAGAGATATCAAGGAGTGACCGAGACTGAGACAATGACACATATAGAGTGACAGAGATAACATTAGTGATAATAGCAGAGCATTGTGATAATATGCAAATTTCAACATAAAGAGGTGCGAACATCTGGAGTTGCAGTAAAGAAAGGTGCGGATATCCGTGAGTTGTAGAATAGAAAGGTTGTGGATCTGAAGAAAAGTTGTATCAATAACATAAATATAGTTGTGGCAATGACAATGATATAGGTTGGTAGTGACATTGATAGATTTTTGACAGTGTCAGTGTCAGTGGTAGTGTTTGATTTGGTATCAGTGACAAGTTGTATACATTTATACTTCAGGGCAGTTGGATGAGGTAAGGATAGGTGGTTGTAGCCACCTTTTGGTTATAGCTGGAGAACATAGGAGGTTGTAGCCTTCTTCTTGTTACAGCCAAAGAATTGGGGAGTTGTAGCTTCCCTCCGACTGTAGCCTGAGAATATATGGGGTTGGAGCCTCCTTCCATTTGGAGCTGGAAAACAAAGGAAGTTGGTGCTTCCAATGAAAGTACTTCTTAAATACATATAAGAAAAAACGTTTTGTGGTTTTCTCATGCATTAGGTTTCCACATAAAAATATTGGTGTATTCTATAGGTGTATGATTTCTCATTATTCATGGTTTATTTCTTCTGCACTTTTTGAATGATATTGGTAAACTGATCATAAGTTTAACAACACTTATATACACTATGGTTAAAAAGGATTAAAAAGCACTATTACTATTTCACCCCCCTCTCAGTAATCCAACATGATTAGATACTCATTATTGATGTTTTGGTATCTATGTTTGACATATATTATGGTACATGATTGATGCATTCTATACTACATTTGTTGGTACATAGTTGATGCATGGTATGGTACAGGTTTTGGTATAGAAGGTTGATGATAAAATTATAGTTTACAATACACATAAAGTAATAGGTTTAAATCTTACAAATTGATGTGACAGAGGCAATGACAATGATAGTGACAGTGGCAGTGATAGAGGTAGTGACAATGACCATGACAGTGGCAGTGACAAAGGCAATGAAAGTGACAATGACAGTGACAAAGGTAGTTACAGTGATAGTGACAGTAATATTGGTAGTGATAGTTGGTCTACATTTATATTTTAGGGTGGTAGGAAAGGGAAAGGAAAGGGGGTTGTATCATCCTTCTAGTTGGTTTCAAAGAACTTAGGGAGTTAGATCTTCCTTTAGGTTGGAGTTTGAGAATCAAGAAGTTGTAGCCTCCTGTTGGTTGGATCCAGAGAATTGAGGGAGTTGTATATTCCTTCAGGTTGGAGCCTATAAATAGGGGGTTGTATCCTCATTCCAGTTGTAGCTGGAGGATTGGAAAGTTTGTTTTTCCAATGAATGTAACCTTTTATATATAAGAAAGCATTATGTGGTTTTCTACCATTTGGGTGTCCATGTAAATTCTGGTGTACTGTGTATTTTATGTGATGTTTTGATACTACTCATGTTTATATGCTCATGATATACTAATGATATATTGATGATATACTATTGAAAATATTGACATTCATATTTGTGGTTAAAAGTGGTAAAACTACTCATACTAATTCACCCCCCTCCGATCAGTATTCGAACATGACTTTGGTAACAAATGAGAGGGGGGTTAAAATTGATCATAACCTTAGCTTTCTATCCCTTTAGGTTACCAGAGATTCCTCCCCTAGGATAAAAATTACCTATCCCTAAAATATGGGGATTTCCTATTAAGATGGTAGTGATAGGTTATCCTATAGCTACGATGATTTCCCCTACTCATCTTGGGCTTTGTACAAGTACAAATTGCACAATAATGTTTTGGAATCGCTATTGGGGAAAATCGAGTCATTTTTCATCAATGACATATCTTTGGTAACTTTTCCCGAAGCCCTTATTTTAAAATCTTACCTGGTGACTCCATTGAGGGTGATTCCCTCACTTCCTTTGATAATCCTAAAGGGATTATTTGGTGACTCCAATGATACCTTTTAAGCTATTTTCCAAGCAATGGAATTATAGTTCTCCATGAAAGATTTCCTTCCATATATTTTGAGAGTATTCATGGGTATCCAAATGAGTTCAAAATATATAAAATATGGTTGGATGACTATCCAAAATTCGATAGAGGTTCTCAGGCTCTTCATATTTCAAAGTTTCTTGAGTATCTATATGAAGTAGGAACACCTCATGAAGATGTACACATTACATTATTCATATATTATTTCCCCCCAAAAGCACAAGATTGGATCAAGGATTGTTGTAAACCAAAGGGTGTATCTTCTCTCGTAGACCTCATTAATATATTTATTGAGTTTTGGTGCCCATATTACCAAATGTAGGAATATTTTCTTCAAGATCTCACAATAGTCCTTGATAACGAAGGGCTCACCACTGATATCGTGGACCAACTTAGGGACGTTCAAAAAAAGGAACATATTGGGAATGGAGAATTTGTTAACCAACATCCTTCAAATTATGAGCACACCTTAGACTAAGGCCTCGAAGATTGTGCATTTCAAAAGGAAGAGCCTAGGGAAGAGATTTATGAAGAAGGTTACCAATCTCACAAAGTGGAACAAGAACTATCCCATGATTCTATTGAAGTTAACAAAGACTTGATTGAAGAATGAGAGCCTGAAGAGGTGAACCATGAGGATGAAGTACATGAATATGCTCCTCCATTTGATGAAGTCATCCAAGCTTCCATCCACCCTACAAAATAAGAAGAGAATGGGGTTAGTCATTTTCCTTTTTAGTATTTTTATTATTCTTTGTTCTATGATTCACAGAGAGAGTGAATGGAGGAACCCTCGGATGAAATAGACCCTTCATGTTGTGACAAAGGTGATGATGTGATTGATAATATTTATGAGTTTATACATGTTGGGAGACGTAAATGGGATACAATTTTTCATAATGGAGACCCCATTTACGACATTGAATTTTGTTTTCAATTATTACCTTTACAACAACCATGTGTGATTGTTGATGATTCAGACGTTTGAAAATATGAAGATGACACGATTGCAATTTTTTTACAACCACCTAGGGGTGAAGTTTTGTAGCATTATCATGATGAGTTCCGGTCATTCCCCAAGAAGTTTGGTACTTATTCTTTTGATCACTTGGATTTATTATATTTAGATAATTTTCAACCACCATTATCCTCTAATTTTGATAAGCGTGAGGATGCGGTTTCCCTAGAGAAAGATTTTTGTGACAAGAATTTCCAACCTCCTCTACTATCATCTTGTCATTCTACTATAGATATGGTTGGGGGTTTCTTTCATGATAGTAACCTACCTATCATACAAAGTTGTTTTCAACTTTTGGCTAGTTGTATGCCTTTCCATTTTCACACAAAAAATCAACTAGCCTTTGGTTGGGAGAAAACTTTTTTTCTTTAGGCCTCGTTTCATCCCTTACCTTGTACCCTCTTTTCCCATAGAAAACCGAATAATTTTCCATGGGTTCCTTCTCATCCCTCCTTCTGAACCTTTCGGTGATAGCATTGTAGGTGAGGAAGAGGATCTACCTTCATTTGATTTTCTTGGCCTTGTATTAGGATATATGGGGCAAGGTTGTGGTGATACCTCTTAGCATCATATTGTCCCTACCTCCCACCTCAATGAGTTATATTTTATGATTGGATGTAATATAATGCATGCTCTAACTCATGTTCCTTTTGTGCTTGACTTATGCTTGTTTTTGTTTATGATGAAGCACAAAGGTAGTTCTTGTGATACAATGCTAGTGTGGTTGTACTGGTTATATGATTATACCTAGCATTGAGACTAACCTAAATTAGATAGGTAGGTTAGGTTAGGAATTTTCATCTTGCATATCATTGTAAATATGTTGCATATTGTATATCATGATAGTATAGTTTGGATTTAGCTTAGATTTATTTACATACATGTATATGATTTACATGTTCCTTTCTTTTCATATTGCATCATTACTATATCATATCTACATGCTTTCATTGACATGTTAGAATATAATTTTATTTTTAGCACACTACTACATATTGAAAAATTTGTGATGACTACTTGTGACAAAAGTACCCTTTCGTCGTAAAATTCAAGATAAAGAGTTGAATTTTTCAATTGAAAGTTTGAATTTTGTAACTGCTACTAGCTTTCCGGTATCTTTTCTTCTGATCTCACATTTCTGAGAATCAAAGGTAAGTATGTGACCCTGATCACATGTATGACTTACACTTAGGATATTAGGCTTGATAGTTTCTACCAGAAGTACATTTTCTTCTTTGATCTTGTTATTCCCTAGGCTGACAGTGCCTTTTCCCAGTATCTTGGCTGACACATTATCTCCAAAGGTAACTTTTCCTTTTTCTTTATTCTTTAACTTGAGAAATTTTCTTTGATATCTAGTCATGTGCATAGAACATCCACTATCTATATACCACTAACATCCTTTCTTTTTTTCATATAGGGAAAATTTACATGTTGTTTTCTTTATTTTTTGTTTTCTTCCATACCTTTTGATTGTTGGGAATATTTATATTTTTGTCATAATTTGAAAATCTACATTCACTAGCTTCATGACCATAGTTGTTGTATTTGTAACATTTAACATTGTAGTTTTGTAAGGGAGAGAAGGAGTTATAATTTCTTCTTTTTGTATTATTCTTATTGTTTTCATATCTTTGAACATTTCTTGAATTGTATTTTCTATAAGCTTTACAATGTATTGCTTTATGTCCAAAATTATTGAAGGAATAGAAATATCCAAGGAAGATATATTGATTTATGTTAGAGGGATTCCTTCTGATGATTCTATTCTTCTTGTCATATTTTTCTTTAGTAGGGAGTGCAAATTTCTATTTATTTGGGACAATTTTCAATGATATCATCCTTGTCTTATTTTCTTCTCTTCTTATGGAGTTTTTAAGAGCATCTGCATAACCGATAGATTTTTCGTCATTCTTTTGTTCCAAGGAGGAATCTTATCCCAGTCCCGTCTTATCAGTTGATGATATCTGAATTCTAAGAATGTTGTTCAAGATTTTTGAGCTATTTTCAATCTTAGACTAAATGTCTCATTTTTCTAGTTTCCTTTTTAGTTGAATTATTTCATCCTCCAATATATTACATGTTTGTTGTTTTTCATTAAGTTCTTTATTCAAGATTTCTTATTTTCTTTTGGTTTCTTGGAGTTGGTTATTCAACTCAATAATCAATTTTTCTGAGTCACTAATGATTTTGGAAACCTCTTTTTCTCTGGATTTTATAGTTTCTTCAAACTCTAGAAGTTGTTGCCTTAGTAACTTGTTTTGTTTTTTAGATTTTCTTAGTTTTTCAATTGCACAGATAAACTCTTCCTCAAGGTTCACTTCTTCTTCATCTTTCAAATGATTATCATCTTGAGTTTTCATTCCCATAAATAGAAGCTATAGCTCCTCTTCTTCACTTTCTTTAGATGATCTATTGTCTTCTTGGGTAAATAAAGTTTTCTTCTTCTTGTAGAACATTCTTTTATCTTTGGTTTTTTTCTTCTTTTGATCTTTGAAATTTATTTCATCATCACTTTCCTCCTGCTTAGGATAGGGAAATTTATTAGCAAAGTGTCCAATTTTTCCACAATTGAAACATATTACAGGAAAATTTCATTTGTATTTCCCAGTCCCTCTCTTGAGTTTCTTCATGAATTTGGAAACTTCTTCATCAGATATATTTGATAACTCTTTATTGGTATTTTTCTCCTTCTTCTTCTTTGTTTTAGATTCATTAAAGGTTGTTTCTCCTTTTGATGTTTTTTTCTTCCCTGTCATCATCTCATATGCAACAAGAATTCCATGGAGCTAATCTACAATGAGTTTTCCAAGTTCTCATATATCTTCAATTGTGGAAATGTTGGCATCATACCTCATCCTTAAGGACCTTAAGATATTTTTTACAATAGGTTTTTTTGGGAGTTCTTCTCCTCCTGCTCTGATTGAATTAACTACCTCATCTAATCTATGAAGGTACTCGACAATGTCCTCTTCTTCTTTCATCTTCAAATTTTCAAAATGAGTTATGTAGGTTTGTAGTTTGGCTTCCTTGACTTTTCTATATACTTCATAAATAAACTCCAGTTTTTCCTAGATCTACTTAGCTGACTTACAATGAATTACCTTCACAAATATAGTATTTCTTAATCCTCCTAGAATGACATTGACTTCTCTTGAGTTGTCATTGTAAATATTCTTTCCTGCGGTATCTATGGGTGGAGTAGTTGGTGAAATGTAACGATATTTTTCATATTCCCAAACAACAAAACAAAGATCCAACATGTAGCTTTTCATTCTTATTTTCCATAGAGAATAATAATATCCTTTAAATAATGGTGCTTTTTTGGAAGATATTCCCTCTTGCTGATCCATTTCTTCTAGGATCTACCTTCCAGTGATTAGACTATATTGAAGACACTGACTCTCATACCAATTGTTGGAAATACTGAGAGGAGGGAGGTGAATAAATATTACATTTTTAAACAATTAGTTGTTACTTTGTTATTCTATTTATCATCACAGTAGATCAACAATGGACTTGTATTTAAGAATCAATTATATAAGTATATTAACAAGCATTACAAAGTTTATAAAGAATATTCTATGATTGTGAAGGACACCAATCCTCTTTAGAGAACCAACACTTGGAGACAAAAATCCCCTTGTTCAGGGCACCAATCCTAGGAAGAACCAATTCCCTTATTTTTATGGAACCAACCCTAGGAAGCACCAACTCCCTTGTTTTAGGGAACCAACCCTAGGAAGAACCAACTCTCTTGTTTTAGGGCACCAACCCTAGGAAGCACCAACTCCCTTTTTTTATGGCACCAACCCTAGGAAGTACCAACTC
>JASDQU010284616.1:0-14499 GCA_032191745.1 Picea mariana
AAGGTGGTTGGCATTGAATGGAGGGATAAGGTGGTTGGCATTGAATGGAGAGATAAGGTGGGTGAGTCTTAATGAAATGAAGAGGCGGTGAATGGGAAAGGGGGGTTATGAGGGGGAAAAACACTCGGGAGAAAGGGATTTTGCAAGGAGCATTAGTTTGAGATTAGGGGACTGTATTGGGGCATTTTGAGGGGATATTGTTTTTAGGAGATTGGAAGATTGTATTATGGGTTTTGGCTAGAGAAGCTTGTGGAAGGACTGTTACAAGGGGGGCCACCTGTTGCTAGGAGTTTGGGGATCGGGGCCCAGAAATCCTTACGGAATCCTGGAGCTAGGGAGCTGGAGAGGCTCTGTTCCTAGTTGGTTGGGTAGTTAGACGGTTTTGGGCAATGCATCAAGCAGAGCATCAGGCAGAGTTGTAGAACAATGATAGCATCAGTTAGAGGTATATATTTTCATTTTTCTGCTGTGTTATATAATTTATTATGATCTGCTCATAAAATTTAATTAATATGAATGGTTATATGTTGGTTATGAAATTGTGAAGATGTTAGGATAACATTTCTCTAATTTAATTTATGTTTTATAATTAAATTTGTATTTTATAAGGCTCTGTAGGAAGAGGCCTTACACATGGTATCGGAGCCCTAGTTTAAAATCTGGGGCCAAGGGCCTACCTACCCACCCATCCTCTTGACTCTAGGCTAAATGTTATACCTTATGATACTAAATCAACCATGAAAACCTGGGCTTGCAACCTTGAAACCTTACAGCCCTTTAACAACAAAAAAAATGTATATATAACCTACATCCCTTTAACAACTAAAAGAACCCAGAAAACCATAGAAACTGTTGTAAGCTGAAGGGGTAGGTGGTACAAAAGAACCCCAAGATGTCCTTAATCTATCAAAACCAACACCTGTGAACCTGTGAACCTGTAAAAAAAAAAACCTGTAAGAAACTTCATAAAAGATAGATGAGCTTTTCTTTAAAAAAAAAATTGTTGTTGTTGTTATATATACAGATCTACTTAATTTTTTTTTATTTATTTACTTTTCTAAATAAAATTAGTATTATAAAGTATGTTTAAAAAATATATATTTATATTAAAAAACACACACACACACACAAAAAAAAAAAAAAAACAATATTTAAACCAACGTGTAACCAAGAGCCGTGGGATATGGTGGTCGATGGGAATGGAACCCAGAACTTCCAAATAAAGAAAAGAGCAAACAAAGAAAAATAAAAATGAACCTGCAAACCCTAACCTAAAGAAGGCACCCAATGACCAAACTAGACCGAGCATAACACCTAAGCGCCAAACCAAGCCAAGCACATACACCAAGCACAAATGGGCAGCATACATGTTCACTACTCAAAATGTGAGTTTTGAATTACATACTGGAACCTTGTTACAACAATCATACATATGATCATGAGGATGCAACGAAATGTTTAGATCAAATATACATGCAAATTATGCATCACATTCCATACCAAACTTAGCAACGAAAGCAAATCATTGTTATGGAAAACTGTCACTGTATACTATTCTCAGAAATCGGCCCACAAGACAACAAAGATTAAGGAACGTTGTATACTCTAGGCTGGTCTTTGGAAGTAGTTTAGTAGTGGAAGACCTGAAGCCAAACCACCATACAAAGAAACCAGCAAATGATATCTAGGACAGCAGTCGGATGAACGCATTTGCTTGCCATATTACCCTATAGATTTTGACAGTGATGACAAAGATATGACCAGTGAGAAAGAGGCAAAGACCCAGCGACAAAGCCAAGGGAGTCGGAGAGCCACGCACCTGCAACCATCAACAACACAAGTCAACTACCAAAATAACTACATACAAACCAGCGCCCATAAGCAAACACCAACATACAATACAAGTTAGCAACAACATATGAAATCAAGCCAAAAATGGAGAGTTAGCCAAGTTTGAACCCACGGCTTCCACTAAGTAATGTAAACAATTTACCAACAAACCATGCATAAAACTTGTTGTGACATGTGTTATAAAGGGAGCATTTTTTTTCTAGGATTGAAACCACGATCTCCGCGAACCAAACCAAATGACCCGACCATTCCTCCATACGTGTCCAAGCTTGAGGTTCAAAGGCCAAGCTTCAAGCTCAAAGTCCCCGAGTTAGCACCTGCAACACAACACAAGTCGGTCGAGATTGAGAGCCTAAGCACTAGGCATCAAGTCACACAGGGAGGAGCTCGCAGGCCAGGGCCAAAGCCATCAAGGCAAGACCTCTGACAACCACTCCGGAACAACTTATCGCTGCGCCATCCATGAGAACGAAAGTGGGGTGTAGGGTTAGTTTAAGGAGAGCGGGAGGAAACAGGGGCGGGGCACGTGGGCTTCATGCGTGCCCGCGCTTTATTTTATTCTATTTTTTTTATTATTGCTTTAATTTATATTATTTTTTTATTTATTTTATTTATTTTTTATTATTTTGTCATATTGATTATTTGATTATCGTAATTTGTTTTTATATATATTATTTGTTTTTTTTATTTTATTAAATATTCTTATATAATTAAATTTTAAATTTTAATTGCTTATATTTAGTTTAAACTTTAATTATTTAAGAATATTATATGCTTTAAATATTAAATTAAATATTTTATGTTATAAGAAAACATTAAATTAAATATTATATGTTTTAAAATAAAATTGAAGTAATTATGATTAATCAAGGTAATTGAGTATGTTTTATTAGTATAATTAATAAGATTATTTAAAAGTAATTAATCATTAGAAAAGAATCACTAATTAATCATTAGTAATTAATGTTTAAATTATATTTAATTTTATGATTCATGTTTAATTTAAAACTAGTTAAAGTGACGAATCAAATTGTTTAAGCGAAAAGTTTAAGTACTTATACCAGGATAAGCATGAGGGGGCTTTGTGCGCACTGGGAAGGTAAGTTAGAGGAATAGGCTAGTGTGGTACAGTGCTAGTGTAACTACCAGGCGAGAGGGTCAATAGTTTTCTTAGGCGAAGACATCAAGCTTAGACACTTTAACCCTAACCTAGCCACTTCCCCTAAAGAGAGTAACGTCTGTTTACAGACAAGTAAAAAAAAACTTACGCCTAACCCTGTTTTCTAGTTTAAGTTGTGCAAATGTAAAATGTCCTAGACTCACCCTGACGAAATTTGGTTGATGTAGATTCAAGTATACAGGATGGTTACGACGAGAGGAAATCAAGGAAGAGGGGCATCGACACAGAGACTGTCAGCGCCGCCACCACCATCGCCTAAATTAGCTCTCATTTTGTGCTCTTTGGAGGCCATAAATGAGACTTTAAAGGGGCATCAGCCAGCAGGGATTGAAGTGGAACCCCCACCATTTGGAATGGGTAATCCTGAAGCGTCGAGGGATTCAGGGGGAGGGCCTCCACCCGAAGACATCACTAGAGAACTGCAAAAGATCAAACTTCCATAATTTGTCGGGGGTTGTGCCAGTGAACGCACAGAGGCATGGTTGGAAGGCATGATAAGGTGTTTCACCTTAAGAGACTATGTGTCCACATCAAATGTGAAGATAGCGATTTTTCAGTTGAGAGACAGTGCCTTGAATTGGTGGGGAAACCTAGAGAGGAAATTGCACCTTACCCCAGACATCGTCTCTTGGGAACTTTTTGAGGAAAGGTTCCGAAGGAAATATCTACCAGCTTACTACGAGGAACAACGGGTGGGAGCATTTCATGCTCTAGTACAGTTAAATAGGACCGTAGAAGAATATGATATCAGGTTTATGGAATTGGTCAAATATGTTTCATACATGGATAATGATCAATGACAGGCAGAATGCTTTGTCTATGGGTTAAACCCTAAGATAAGGGCCATGGTGTGGATATGGAAACCGTCTTCGGTAGCGGAAGCAGTTGAAAATGTACGTTATGTTGAGGAACACATGAACTTAAATGGAGGTACGAGATCGACCTTTCCGCATCGTCCTGGATTCGTGGGGAAGGCCCCTAGAACATTTCCAAAGGGAGGGGGCTCAAGGCCACCTCCATATGGTAATAGAGTCGCACCAAGGACAGTTGCCACATGGATTTCAATGGCAGTGAGTGCAGCATCCCGTTCATCACCAATGACGCAGGCAGGTCCACGACCATCTCAGGGAGCAACTAGTAGGGGCAGGGGTTCCAGGAGAAGGAACTCATTTTAGAGACCCGATTACCAGCGTGACTACCCAGAGTTACAATCAGGATTTGTGCATAGAGAATGAAAGGCCCCAATGGGAAGAGAAAGTGGTAGCCACCAGATTTATGCAGCAGTTAATAATCGCCAGGCAGAACATCAATCCATGGTGGTGGAATCGTCAGGTATGCTAAATCATATCAATGTTAAAATTTTATTTGATTCCGGTGCTACAGATAGTTTCATTTCACCATCTACATTAGAAAAAAGTGGGTTGGCAGCCTACGAGCACGACGACTTTAAACAAGTCGAGATGGCTTCGGGGGAAAAACAAGCGGTAGGACCTACCATTGATAATTGTCTAGTAGACCTGGGAGTTTGTACTACCAAGTTGAAGGCATATGTCAGTGCCCTCGGAACGTATGACCTAATCATTGGAATGGATTGGTTAGAAGCCCATCGAGCTATGGTAGATTGTTTCACAAAAAGGGTGCTTTGTGTTGACGATGAAGGAAGGCCAATAGAGATCCATGGTGTACAGAGAAAGGTGTCTCTACGCTTTATCTCAACTATGAAGGTTAAACGGTGCATGAGGCAAGGGTGTCGACTTTATGTAGTGGAAGAAGTGAGTGAAAGGAAAGGACCCTCCTTGGATCAGTACCCGGTATTGTCAAAATTTAAGGATGTTTTTTTGAACGAGTTACGAGGGTTACCTCCTGAGAGGGAGCTTGATTTTACTATTGAGATAAAACCTGGTGCGGAACCAATTTCCAAGACTCCGTATAGGATGACAGCGCCAGAACTTTGTGAGTTACAGATGCAGTTGAAAGAGTTACTCGACTTATGACTAATAAGGCCTAGTGTCTCACCTTGGGGTGCACCAGTAATTTTTGTAAAGAAGAAGGATGGCTCCTTATGACTCTGTATAGATTACAGAGACTTGAACCATGATATAGTGAAAATTAGGTACCCAATGCCACGAATAGATGATCTCTTTGATCAGATGAAAGGAGAAGCGGTATTCTCAAAGATTGATTTGCGATCAAGTTATCACCAATTAAGGATTAAGGAAGGCGATATTCCTAAAATTGCCTTTAGAACTCAGTTTGGGCATTACGAGTTCGTGGTAGTACCTTTCGGGTTAACCAATGCGCTAGAAGTATTAATGAGCCTCATGAACAACATATTCAGGAAGTACATAGACCATTTTGTACAAGTCTTTCTAGATGACATCCTCATCTATTCCAAAAATGAAAGAGAGCATGAGGAACACTTGCGAGTGGTGTTGTCCTGCCTTAGAGAGAACAAATTGTATGGGAAGTTGTCGAAGTGTTCCTTCTTCCAAAAAGAAATTCACTATTTAGGTCATATCATTTCCCTCGAAGGAATCTCTGTGGACCCAGAAAAGGTAAAGGCCATTATGGAATGGCCAGTGCCGAAAAATGTTCATGAGGTGAGAAGCTTCATGGGGCTAGTAGGTTACTATCGGAGATTTGTGGAAGGGTTCTCTAAAATAGCGAAACCCATCACCACTTTGTAGTGCAAGGGGGTCAGGTATGAATGGACAGAAGAATGTGATAGTGCATTCATCGAGCTTAAGAGGTTACTAACTAGTGCGCCAATTCTATGAGTGTTGGATATGGAAAAGGAATTTACAGTCTGTACGGATGCCTCGAAGCAAGAATTGGGGTTCATGCTAATGCAAGATGGAGGAGTGATATCTTATGTGTCAAGGAAGTTGAAGAAACACGAAGAGATTTACGCTACTCATGTTTTAGAGTTGGCAGTTGTAATGCTAGCTCTAAAACTTTGGAGGCACTATCTAGTGGGGCGAAACTTTGAGCTCAAAACGAACCATCAAAGTTTAAAACATCTCTTCACTCAAAGGGATCTGAATGTCAGGCAAAGGCGATGGAGTGAGTTCATGAGTGAGTATGATTTTGGTATTTCTTATATCAAGGGAAAAGAGAATGTGGTTGCGGATGCCTTGAGTAGGAGACCACGTGTCTTCTCCTTGGTACCCTTAAAGGTCAATCTTAGGGAACGTGTGTTGACGCAACTCCTTGGAGATAGTTGATATTTAAAGGTTACCTCAAACCTCCAGAATGGGAGGCAATTAGATCCGAAGTATGAAGGATATAGTCTGGAAGCAGACGAACTATTGAGATATCGAGGAAGGATGTACATCCCCGAAAGTGGGGATATTCGAAGCATCATACTGAAAGAAGCCCATAAATCACTTTATTGTGTGCATCTGAGTGTGAAGAAAATGTACACAGACATGAGGAGGATCTTCTTCTAGGTAGGCATGAAGCGCGATGCAGTCCATTTCGTCGCCAAGTGCCTAGAGTTTCAACAAGTGAAAGTCGACCACCATCACCCGACAGGTCTCCTACAACCACATGATGTTCCTATGACCAAGTGGGAAGTCGTTTCTATGGATTTTGTTGTGGGGTTTCCACTCACATCTCATAGACACAGTGCCATTCTTGTGATAGTTGATAAGTTAACCAAGAGTTCTCATTTTATTCTGGTTAGAGACACTTATGATGTTACTGATGTGGCACGCGTGTTTGTAAGTGAGGTCATTCATTTGCACGTGATACCTAAGAAGATCATTTCAGATAGGGACTCCAGATTCACTTCTAGGTTTTGGACAAGTTTGCAGTCAACGTTGGGGACTCAGTTGAACTTAAGCACGGCTTATCATCCTGAAACAGATGGGAAAACTGAGAGAGTAAATCAAGTCATGGAAGACATGATTAGGATGTATGTCATGGATAATCAAACCCATTGGGAGAAGTACCTACCGTTGGTAGAGTTTGCCTACAATAACAGTTTTCATAGCTCCATCGGAATGCCACCCTACGAAACTTTGTATGGAAGGCCATGCAGAATTTCATTGAGTTGGGAGAGGTTAGAAGACTGAGTAACAGTTGGGCCAAAATTGATTCAAGAGATGGAGGAACAGGTGATTCATATTAGGCAAAGACTAAAGGAAGCACATAATAGATAGAAACGTTATGCGGATGCACATAGGACTGACCGAAGTTATAAAGTGGGAGATCATGTTTTCATTCGTATCAGGCCTAATAAGAGTACCATACAATTCGGGAAGGGGACAAAGTTGTCACCTCGATTTATAGGACCATTCAAAATCCAAGAGAAAATTGGACCCGTCGCCTATCGTCTCATACTGCCACCCCACTTGCATAAAACTCATAATGTTTTTCATGTATATGTTCTACGTCATTATGTTGTTGATGAATCACATAAACTAAATTGGAAGGAATTGCAGGTATCGGACGTGGGAACCCTCATGGTAGAACTGTTACGCATATTGGACCATAGAGTTCGACAACTCAGGAACCGTCTGGTAGACCAAGTTAAGGTTAAGTGGGACAAGTTTAGTCCAGGATCTGCTACTTGGGAGGATGTCGAGACGTTACGACGAGATTATCTCTCAATTTTTTTTTACCACCTCAAGAATATGTTCTCGAAGGTTCGGTGTATGTAACGCAACCTTTTAACTTAGACAGCTAGGATTACCTGAGGCTTAAACACCTTTATTTTCTATTCACAGTGAAAATATTAAATGATACACTTGAACTTTTAAGACGTATGAATCTTTATGAATGTTTAAACATATTTTAATAATGATGGATATGATGCGATATATTGTGAGAATGTAAATTTTATGAATATTTAAATGTTATTGATGATGATAGATATGATGCGATATATTGTGAGAATGTAAATGTTATGAATATTTAAATGTTATTGATGATGATGGATATGATGTGATCTACTATGTGAATGAAAATTCTATGAATGTTTAAGTGTTATTGATGATGAAGGATATGATGTGATATATTGTGTGAATGTAAATCCTATGAAGATTTAAATGTTATTTGAATGATGTTGGATATGATGCAATCCATTATGTAAATGATAATTCTATGAATGGGTGTCGTTAATTGAATTATGGGATATTATGAGATCTATTTCTAACTTGAAAATTTTGATGTTAAAGTTGTTGGTACGCGAGTACCGAATTGAAGTTATGGTTGTATGCAATTACATGATGATAATGCATAGATATGTATGAGTTT
The DNA here is from genome assembly GCA_032191745.1 of Picea mariana. Classification (NCBI taxonomy): domain Eukaryota; kingdom Viridiplantae; phylum Streptophyta; class Pinopsida; order Pinales; family Pinaceae; genus Picea; species Picea mariana. The sequence continues at coordinate 8,291 of JASDQU010284616.1, forward strand.
GTGTTACAGACTAATCTGCAGGTTATTGGGCTATGAAATAGCCAAGGGATAATGATGATGAAAGTGGATGTTATGACCACTGGCCGAGAAACAATATGGTATGAATCTTGTATGTGAAATTATATTGGTTTGGATACATTGCTATGATATGTGGACCAGTGCAGGATTTCAGGAGGTGAAACTGCCCAAAACCGAATAAACGATAACAAAAATCCCAGCAACATGGTGCCATTGTATATTTTGTGGTAGGGTGTGGACCCTAGTCCTGTTAGGAGGGGTGGAGGCATTTCCCACAGTGTATCCTCCGAAACCTGGAGTCATGGGAGGACGGTGTTAGCTCACGCTCCCCTAGACGTGTGATGATGACTGTCAGTTGCCTGCTGGGGAAGCTTGGTCAATATAGTGACACTTCCTCTTACGGGTTCTATTTGGAGTTAGGTCAATATAGTTGACGCTCCAAGATAGTCCAGTAGAGGAAGTATAGGAATGGAAGATGGAAGTAAGTTAGGGAGGAAGGATGAGTAGAAATATTTGAGAGTGTATGGGGATTTGTCTTATGGTGGAATTTATTGTTTTTCCTTTTGAAAAGAAAAGTGTATATATGAATATTCATAATTACTTAACTAAACTACAATTGTCTAAATAACATTGTTGAGCTAGATAATTGTAATTAAAGGATTTCACAAACATTTGATTGGTTTATTGTCTTTTATAAAATGAATAGTCTTGTTGAATGGATTGGATGCATACAAAAATTACTATAGAGATGATAGTTATTGTTATTAGTACATGCACGAGACTTGTATTTACTAGCTACACATGCATTTATTGCACATGTACACTAGTATGTATGAGTTTTCTTGGCTTACTTACTAATAATGTTGGTTATTTGTTATGAATGTGTGAACCATGTGTCTTTTCCCTTGTATCATAAAATACTTTAACTTCGGGACGAAGTTTCCTGAAGGGTGGGTGTATGTAACAACCCTAGTTAAATAATTAATTGTCATAGTTAAACAATCGTTTAAAGTATATTAAGTTTAATTAATTAATTAATTAATTGTCCTAAATTATTAATTGTTTAATGTATATTAATTAATTAATTAACTCATTAAATATTTGGGTAATGAATTTAATTTTAATAAATTCTAATTTATTAAAAGAAAACTTAACATATCGAAGGATGGAACCATTAAGGAGAAGGGGATAAGGTGGTTGGCATTGAATGGAGGGATAAGGTGGTTGGCATTGAATGGAGAGATAAGGTGGGTGAGTCTTAATGAAATGAAGAGGCGGTGAATGGGAAAGGGGGGTTATGAGGGGGAAAAACACTCGGGAGAAAGGGATTTTGCAGGGAGCATTATTTTGAGATTAGGAGACTGTATTGGGGCATTTTGAGGGGATATTTTTTTTAGGAGATTGGAAGACTGTATTACGGGTTTTGGCTGGAGAAGCTTGTGGAAGGACTGTTACAAGGGGGGGGCACCTGCTGCTGGGAGTTTTGGGCTCGGGGGCCAGGAATCCTTACAAAATCTTGGAGCTAGGGATTCAGAGAGGCTTTGTTCCTAGCTGGCTGGGTGGTTAGATGGTTTTGGGCAGTGCATAAAGCATAGTTGCAGAATAATGATAGCATCAGTTAGAGGTATGTATTTTCATTTTTCTGCTGTGTTATATAATTTATTATGATCTGCTCATAAAATTTAATTAAGATGAATGGTTATATGCTAGTTATGAAATTGTGAAGATGTTAGGATAACATTTCTCTAATTTAATTTATTCTTTATAATTAAATTTATATTTTATAAGGATTTGTAGGAAGAGGCCTGACACCAAATCCTCCTCAAGGCAACAAAATTCCTCCCATGTGGATCGACTTGCCTCCTTTAGGGAGATCCTCCTCTTCATCTGCCTTAGAATCATAGAGCTCTATTGCTCTCCTCATCCTGAAAAAATGTTCTTTCCTTGGTTGTGCACCTTTATTCTTTTATAGGATCTCTAAAGGTCACCATCGCAAACCACCGCATCCTTTGGGGGTGTCATTACCCTTAATGAACCCATGTCCAAACGAATCTTCATGCCCCTTCATGGAAAAAGTCACCCAAATGAATCGCCGCACCCCTTCGTGGACCTGGTCACCCAAACAAACCCATGCGCTCATTAACCATTGTTCCCCTTGCGACCAACGCACCCAACCTTGGTGCGCCACCCAACCTTGGTGCGCCCCTCATGCCGACGTGCCCTATCCGTTGAACCGACTCATCCTATTTGGTGTGACCGCCCCTTAGGTGATTCTGACTGAATCTGCTAAGTGGGTCCCCCATGCCTTAACCGATTTGTTCGTTTGTTGGAGCTCACAAGTCTTGCCCTCAACCCTTCATCAAACCGTCCATTTTTTTAATTCTTTCGCAAGACAACTTGGGTGGAGCCATCCCTTGGCACGTCGCATGCCCAAGAAACCCCAACACTTCCCTATATGAAGACTCGTGTCTTCTCATTTGTACCGAGTGTCCTACTCACCCGATTCAGACTGTGGTGGAAGTTTTCTTGCTCGATCTAAGTTCCCAAGGAATTACATCCTTCCCCACCTCAAGTCATTTTCTTTATCGACAACATCCACAAAATATGAAATCTCCAAGTCTCCGATCAAACTCATGTCTCCATTGCAACTAAGTTTGTTGGAAACCCCATGTTTCGTGTCAACCAGAAACCCAAAATTCTTCAAAAGTAGAAAAAACAAGTTTTCCTGCGAAGTGGAAACCCCAAGTTTCCACAAACTAAACTGTACTTCCCCCAACTCCCAATGATTTGCTTCTCAAGTCAATGCGGTCACTTCACCCAACTCTAGGGATGAAAGTCACCCAACTCTGTTGCATTCTCTCGTTGTGATGTTGTTGATTTTATATGTTCGGTTCCATTGTTTTTTTTGCTTCCTGCTACAACTGACAAATGCCCACTTCACTTCAAAATTTCTTCTATGTTGAAATCCTGTGAACTTGTTTTTGCACCCATACTTCAAAAAAAAATTCCATATATCCACACATTGAATTACTCCATGCCTTGGAATGATTAGGTATCTAATCCAACCATCGTACCCAACTCATGAGAATGCACTTCCTCATGCCCAAAATTAGGCTTTTATGTCGCATCTCCATCACTCTATCCAAATTCAAAGACTAATGAAAGCATCCATCCTTGCCTCACCATTGTTGGCATTGTCTGATCTTCGTCAAGGAGATCATCCATAATGTCTAAGTAATTCACTTTGAACCTACTGGTGCATCTGTACTATGAATTATTTCTGTAATTTAGTCCATCTATGCAATGATCTCAGACTAAGGCAAGGTCTCCCCTCACCTTGCTTCACTATGAATTCACCACAAAGCAAAGTCATTCACCACAACTTGACTCCATTTTCTACCTAATGGCATAGTTAGCCAATTTTCCCCAAGAACTGTACATCTAGTCTGCCTACTCCATCACCCGACCATGCTGTTGTGTCTACCTCTCTATGCCTTGGAATGGTTAGGCTTCAATCTCAATCATGTTTCCCAAAGCAAGATAAAAAGCCATGCCTAAGCTCTTCATGTTGCAATATGCATGTCCGCACAATCCTCTAAATGAAGGCAAGTCCTGAACTCACCTCCTTCCCTCAAGTCACCTCAGTACAATTCAAAATCTGCAATGAGTGTGGATGATCCAGGTGGAAATTGGTGGCCACCCACCTATTTCACTGGCTCACATTACAATTTTCCATCTTGGTAGTTTTTCTACAGTTTTTTAGGTCCCAAACGTCCGGGGCCGTTTTGAGGCCCTAATTTGGCTCGAAAATTCCTAACATGTAGAAAAAGGCACATGCTAGGATGAACGAAATGTGTTATCCTTACTACACATTTCCGACGAGGTATCGAGTGCCCCAAACATAGTTCGTATGCAAAAGATATGCCCTCGGGAAGTTGACGTATCAACTACCTCCATCGGTGCCCAAAAACCTTTTGGCATTTCATCTCACATGGTTAGGGTTTTGGATGATTAGGGTTTTATCATTTATGCTTTATGTTAAAAAGGCCTTTGTAGCCTCATTGTAATCAACTTATTGTGAATGAACATAGGTGACACATCTCCTCTCAGAGATAATCTACCACCATTCTAGCTAGCTTGTGTGCTTTTTCATTTTACAATATTTTGTATTCCAGATAATCATTAATAGAATATGAGATTTATTGTATCATTGTGTTCCTTGTGATATCTCTGTGTATTTCCTTGTTATAACTTTGTTATATTTCTTACTTCATATTGTTCTCAAAATAATCTGGATTAGTGGTATCAGAGAAGTCTGCTCCGTATCGTTCTTAGTGCATGTCCCCGACGAGGTCAGGGTATAGAGAGTTGGGTATCAAGATTGTTTCTCTTGAGGAAAAATGCTCTTGTATGTCCAAGAAACCTCCCACGACAGAAGAAAAGAGGAACAGTGGGACATGAGATCCTTTCAAACCGTTGCTCGAGAAATCCCTCACGCGATAGAGGAACGAGATGATGGATAATTTTTCCCAGATACTTCGATGGTTTTTGACAAAAATGAAGGCACCTTCAACCAACAGTCACTTTAGAGGTGTGATGCCCTTCACGATACAAGTTAACTTTGATATTTCTTTATTTTAAGGACAAATAAACACTGACGCTTTGAAAAAAATGGTTAAATCTGCTAGAGGGTTATTTCTTTGTCCACAAATTTTCCAATAGTGAAGAGATCACCTTCACACTCCTTAAGGCTCTTCCCCATGTCAAATATTGGTGGGACACTTACTGTGAGAAACATATCAAGGATGAGCCTACAATTTTTGGGCCAGGATCCACTTGGGCAAATTTTTTTGATTCCCTCAAGGAACAATATTACCATGTTGGAAATTATGATGACCAGTACACAAGATGGACCACACTGCACCAAGAGAGGGGACAAACAATGTCAGAGTTCACAAATACCTTCCATACCTTGCACACCAAGATGGTTATCAAAGACTCCGAGTGGAATTTGGTCCTAAAATATCATGGGGATATACACAGGTGCATCCAAACCGAAATAGAGTTTCTGTACATCTCGCCATTGGGAGTCACTTATCAATATGCAAAAAATAAGCAGCAGAACAAGCGAGAGTTTGGGTATACAAATATGCAACAACCAAAGTATGGTAAGGGTGGCCCTAACTCCTAGGCCAAAGTAAAGAGCAAGGATTTCCATCCCCAAGATATCCATCCAAAGCCACCAACAAAGAAGGGTAATGGGAAGTCAAAGAAGGATACTAGAAAGTGGTGCAAATTCCATAAAATCCCTTAGCACAATACTAATGAATGTCGCTCCAAAAAATCATTGTTGGTTGAGACAAAAGCCTCAAGGTTAGATGTTAAATTAGAACCTAATCTAGAACTGAAAAAGGGAAGACATATCATTATTTCAGAACCCAGTGTCACCATAGCTACCACAAAAGTCCAGCCAGAGGGACTGGAGGAGTCTGAAGAAGGCGAGCAACTCTTCCACTCATAGATGTGGGTGAAGGGGACCCCACTCCATTTCATTGGTGACAACAGTAGCTAGAATAACCTGATCTCAATAGAGGTTGTCAATAAGTTGAACCTGACAATGATGTCGCACCCTTATCCATACACCATCGGTTGCCTCAGCCAGGGACGAGAGATATGCATCAGCCAGTAATGTCTCCTTCATTATGGCATCAAACCCTTCAAAGATGAGGTGTTGTGTGATGTTTCCCCCCTTGAAGTTTGTGATGTTTTTAATTCCAACCATATATGTGTAAGCGTTGTGTTGTTTATGAATTTAGGCCCCGTAATTTCATTATTACTTTAGGATACCAACTATACATGGTGTCGGAGGTAGTCCCAAATGTTGTGGTCTCTTTGATCTCTACAAAGTAGTGCAGAAAGGTGGTCTCTCAGACCGAGAGATTTTTCCTTTGTATGGTTTGATGGGAAGGTGAACGGAAGGTCACTACAACCGCCAAAACCTTTGCACGTGGTCTCTCTACACAACAATGACATGTGGACATAATAGTAGAGGAGTACAAAGACATATTGATCATCTCGTCGGTTGGAAAGACGACACGGAAGGGATCGGGAGACAACTCCTCGAAAGAAGAAAAAGTAGGGGTTGCCGATTGAATAGCTTGGTAAGCAGACTCAACCGGACTTAACGGCAT
>JASDQU010284618.1:4086-14498 GCA_032191745.1 Picea mariana
AACATATCAACCATAATGCACAAAGAAACCACAACACAGGATATACATGGTTCACCCCAGTGTGGGGCTACATCCACCAACTCTTCTTCTTCTTTATTCTCTTTTGTCAATCTTCGTACATGCACAGAGCCACAGAACCCACTACACATAGGATAGGAGATCTGCGTGCACCTCACCAGATCCTCCTTCCCTGAGCTAGGTTCAAGCACAAATCCTTCTTAAAATCACTTGCAATTAGCTCTACAAGTTGGCACATAGTGTACACAAATCCTTCTTACACTTCACACAGAACTTGCACTTAGAAACAATCCCTACAATCACATAGATCAAACTCTAGCACTTAGCCATATTCCCCTTCTTACATCGCCTAGATACTTATTTATACATTTACAAAATGGTCCTAAACATGGGTAAACCCCTGGGCTGACATCCCATACCTGTTACATAAACCCTAACCCAAAAATCCTGCAAAAGGGGGTGATATCTGTGATCTTTGCTTCGCCTGGGCTCTTCATCTTCGACTAGCCTGTCGAAGTCCCAAAACTTGGTCAAGGGCCAACATGCCCCCAAGACTCACCTGTGACTCATCCCGAGTCACTCTAATCTGGGAAATTCTACTTCAAAATCCTCGAGCTTGGCTTAAGCTGCCTCGACCTGCTGCTTTGCCAGAGCCTCCTTCTTGGTGAACTCCTGAATGATGTTCTCATTGATTGGTCCTTCCAAGTGTTGTTCTACTGTGGTGACCATTTGTTCCATTTCTGCACCTCGTCCTTTGATCTCTTTAAAAGTCTACAGGCTTCGTCCTGCACTGGATTGAGTCTCTGGGTCACATCCAGGACTCTACTCTGGATAGAATTAACCTGTTGCTAAACTGCTCATTGTTCCTGTGACCTTTTCATATTCTCGATCTGTGACAGTAGCTTCAAATGTGCTTGTACTATCGTTGCTTGTTTCTTTGCCTCCTGGAGCTGTGACTCCAATGTACTTAGTTATGGGTCCTCTGTAAGGCTCTCATAGGTTTGTGCACTTAGACAACTGAGTTTCTTTCATTCTAAGGCCAATGCCTTGATTCTTCTAACTGTTCTCTGAGTAGTTTCTTCCCTCTAGCCTCACACTTCCTGTGGATTTCTTGGCACTACTTGTAATTCCAGTACTGCTACTCTTAGTTGAAGCTGTTGAATAGCTTCAACGAGCTTCTCCACTTGGCTCTCCATTGGCTCTTCTTTTATCTGTGCTAGGCCCAGTACAGATCGAAGTGCTCTAGTTACTACCTCCTTAACTCCCATCTATTATGTGAACAATTGTTCTTTTTCCTTTTGGATCTACGATTTTTCCTCCGCAAACTTCGCCTGGAGGTCATGTTTCTCTTGTTGTGCAACCTGACATTACTCTAGGGATTCCTCTTCTTCTTGCTTCAATGTTTCTGCAGCTTGCTCCTTTTCCTCCTGGGCCCGATGGAGGTGAGCCTCTATCACATCTGCTAATCTACATAGCTGGGTAGGCTCATCTCCTACTTCTATACCTTGTGAATTTGATGGTGCAGTGGATACTACATGGCTCAAGTAGAGGTCTTGTTGTATCCCTTTCAGCTCTGCCTCAATCCTGTCATACATGGTTTCTTGCTTTGCTTCATTGCACTGCATAATATCCTCTGAAGTGTCTGCTACAACGGTGATGATGAGGTCGATATCATCCACTGTGAGTACAGTCTATAGTTGGGGCTTACTGGCATTTGAATTCTTGTGTGCTAAATGTTTCGTCGAGGAAACCTTTCATTTCTTCAATGTCTCAATCTCCTCAAGGGGATGTTTAGGCGGTGTTACTTCTCCCTATTCCTGCTTGTCTTGTTTTCCTTCCTCCTGTTCTTGGTTTAATTTTTCATCACCTCCTCCTCCAAGTGAATCTAGTGTACTTTCCTTTGATGCATTGTTCCTTTCCTACATTTATTCCTTCTTCTTATTCTTTCTGTTGTTGGGTCTGTCATACTCTTCGCAAGTGACTACAGGGCTTCCGATGAGGTCAGGGTCAGAGAGTCCTGCCTATTCGACTGGCACAAGGAACTCTGCAGGCCATTCCTTGATTATTTCTTCCTTGTCCTCCTCTGTGAGATTATAGTAGGAATAGATATCTTCCTTGTGTTCGTCCCCACGCGCAGTGATATAAATGAAGTGACTATTTGCACTAAACTTCACAAGGGACTTGAACCTGTGCAGGGTATTCGACATCATGTGAGGGAAGGGCTCAATGGCCCTCTTCAGTTGTAAATAATATGTATGGAACACTGCATTCGAATTCCATTGTCTTTCCATGTCGCTCGAATACCAAAGCATAGTGAACTTCGCAGCCAGTGGTTCAGACGACTCAATTTCAGGGAAGGTCGCTCCTTCCAGCATCTCCCAAGCAATGAAGGAAACTAGAATCAGCAATCAGCTAAAGTGGAACTCGTAACCCTGGTCTTACGCTATGTGGCAATATTTCTCTAAATGGTTGAGGAGGTAGCTTGCCCAGTTCATTTGCATCCCTTCCACGCATTTTCCTGTGAGTTCGACGACAAACCCCTTGACCTGTGTGGGTCTGTTCTTCCTGACTAACTTACCAACGATCAACTGACAAGCTAGGCGCACTGTGCTATTTTGGATGGAGGCTAACTTGTAGCCTCACTTCCCCTTCTCTACATCATCGTAGGTGTCATTTATTCATTGTCCTAGGGCATGATCTGCAGCCTTCCCTGGGTAAAATTTTTGTGGATCGGGTCCTTGCATGATTTATTTGAGGATCCAATGGATTAGCGTCAAATATACGGTGATGCGACTATCCAACCACAAGTAACCACCATGGTATCAAGATAGGAGGAGTTTAACGCATGCATTAACATCCTCATGTCTATCTAAGTGTGGTATCTTCATCACATTAAGGATGGTGGACCTCGTGATGTCCATGGTCCATGGTTGGGGGACTATCTTCGACTTCTTCCCCATTTTCTTGGTTAGGTACTTATGTGGGGCAAGCATCCCATAATTCTTGTGATCTCCCAAGTTGAAATCATTGATCTTCAGCATCAGAATCTGTCCCAACTGTGATCCAACTGCACGTATCCCCTTCGAGAGGTATGCAGTGATCAATGTATAGTCGAAGTCCCTCAAGACACTGTCACGACTAACCGTGCCAACTAAGGGCAAGATATAGTCGAGCAGAATTGATGGGATGAGCTTCACGTTCGTCGATTCATCCCGATGCTTGCTCCACTTCTCTGTCATAGTTTGGAAGGGTCTAGGTCAACATGTAGTTGAAGGGGATGCTTGTAATCCTTGTGTCGACGAGACCTGTGCTCCTACGAAAATGACCTTCTCCACCATTAGATCTATGATAATTTTTTCCATAGACTTTTCTACTGCACTGCATTTTCCCGACATGCACGCTCGTAATTAAATGTTGCAGATAGGCAAAAAAACACTCAAGGTAACTGAATGGGTGACGAGGTCTCAATAAGCATTGAGCGAAAGAAATTAGTTATTTTTGGGCTCAAATAATCACAATTCACAAAAGTGTTCTCGGTAATACATTCGATGGATTAAATAGATAAAGTCGTAATGGACTCCTCCAACAGGTAGGAGCGCCTCAATCCATCTGTTATGGCATGGTCTTCAACAGTCCAATGGTGATATTTCCGGCCATAACTATGTTCCTAGTCGTTCTAGTTCATCGTTCTAACGATCAGGATGCCTCCAATGGTCATATTGTTTCGTCATGGCGAAGTGCAAGTCTACGATGCTCTGTGATTATGGCGAAGTTCAAGTTTTATAATCCTTCTTTCTACGAAGTCTTCTCTGGAACTTCCTTCAATTTTTCTAACTTTGCTTTCTTCTTGCTTAGCTTTTTAGCCTTCTTTCATGTGATTTGAAGCACTGGATTCCTCTTTCCATTTTTTTTCTTATTCATTCTTAGCATAGTAACTTCTCACTACTGAGGATCTTTCAAAGGTTTTGAGGGTGACACTTCTTTTGTTGTTGTTTCTGGAGTAGGTGTTCTTATCTCCTACATGGATAAGTTCTTTAAGGCTTCCTATTCTCTTTCAACTTCTTCAGCCAAGTCTCGGGCCCTTAGTTTCTTCGACTTGTCCTCCTATTCTTCGATTAAGCATGCTATTTTCCTAGCCATGAAATCTCTTGATTCTTGTTTTTTTTGTTCTAGTGCTTCCTCTTCTTCTTTCCTTCGGATCTGGTCTTTCTCAATCCAAGTTCTTCCTACCAAAAGAGAAAATGGGGCATTGTTCTCAACAAACTTAATGACCTCGAATTCTTCTTCCACCGATACTCCATGAGAAACCATAGGTATATGAGTAATTATTCCACATAGGGTTATCATCTTTCCTTTAAAAAATCATATTCCTCCCAATGAAGGAACCATGGTTGGCTTTCCAAAAATTTCCCAAGTACGTTCTATCATAATATTCACATGTGTTTCCTCATCCAGAACACTGTCTATGTCGAAGTCTCCTATTCTTGTTTCTATGCACTCCTTCTCTTTTAAGATCTCTAATAAGATAATGTCTCTATGATCATTCATCATTTTTTTCATCTGTAATAATATAGTCTCTGATTTTTTTTGGTGTTCTAGCATATTCTTAGTCTCGTGGTTTTCTTGTCTTATGTTCATCTTTTCAACTTTAGCAATCATTCTAGGGAAATCCAATACTTCATGGCCAACAGTTTTACAACAAAGACAAATAGGGCCTCTACCAAGGCATTCCTTAGAAATATGTCCTGGTATTCTACAACTATAACAAAGAGTCAATCCTCTCTTTCTCTTAAATCATCCCCAATTTTTTTTGTACTATGCATTGGTATCACAATGATGAACCTACAAAAAATTATTTCTAGGATCCTGCATCCATTTGTTTGTCCAAACATTCTTTCTATGCATGGGAATAACATATCTTTCACTATTTCTATCAGATCTATTCATTTCATATCTTCTTTCTTCTAGTTGTGCCCTAGTTTTCAGACTAGGACAAAATTTATCAAATATACCTAGATCCATACTTTTGAAACAAAAATGTCCACTTATCTTACCTTTATTAGAGCACAAAACTTTAATATCTTACCTCTTTTCTTCAGATCTGATTCCCTTCTTAGCACAGAGCTTCGCAAGTCAAGTAGAATATTACGCACCACAGCAGCAGATCTATGCATAAAGCTTTTCTCTTTTCTTCAATTCCCAACAATCACAGTTTCAGGTCCCGGAAATGGAACCATTTTTTGGCACACAGGGAAGACCCGGGGTTCAATGCTTCAAAAATGCACCAACAAAACCCTAACTATCGGCCCTTTCGGCAACATCTGCGAAGCAGATGCAGTCTCACCCAAGGTAGAGGAAGGGGTGGTTGCAGGACTCAATTGTCTACAACATAGCTGGGACATAGATCTATGATCACAATACTTAACAGAGCACTTATCAATTAACATTCATTATCTTTTACCCTTATTCACAGTGCAGGTTAAAACCCTAATTACAGCACAACGTAGTATTCACCAAGATCTAACACATCCAAGCACTTAGCACATAGAAACAGACCAGATCTAGAATTCATTCATATCACTAAGCACTAAGCTACTATATGAGATGCATCTAACATAAATATTATAGCACTAAGCATACATCACATCGATAACATATCAATCATAATGCATAAATCAACCATAACACAGGATATACGTGGTTCACCCTAGTGTAGGGCTACGTCCACCAACTCTTCTTCTTCTTTATTCTCTTATGTCAATCTTCGTACATGCATAGAGCCACAGAACCCACTCCGCATAGGACAGGAGATATGTGCGCACCTCACCAAATCCTCCTTCCCCGAGCTAGGTTCAAGCACAAATCCTTCTTACACTCACTTGCACTTAGCTCTGCAAGTTGACACACATTATGCACAAAGCCTTCTTACACTTCACACAGAACTTGCACTTAGCAACAATCCCTACAATCACATAGATCAAACTCTAACACTTAGCCATCTTCCCCTTCTTACATCGCCTAGCTACTTATTTATACATTTACAAAATGGTCCTAAACATGGATAAACCCATGGGCCAACATCCCATACCTGTTACATAAACCCTAACCCAAAAATCCCACAAAAGGGGGCAAGATCCACGATCTCCACTTCGCGTAGGTGCTTCGTCTTCGACCAGCCTATCGAAGTCCCAAAAATGGTCAAACATGACCAAGATTCTCCAAAACTTGGTCAAGGGTCAATAGATTCCACTGGCTCCTATATGTATCGTAAACAATGTATGATTATGCATGAATATATAATATGTTGGTTTTCTCCGTTTGGGTTTCCAGGGGAAAAATATCTGTGTAATGTGTGTATTTTCCATTGTATATTTTTTCTTCTTTTATTGAAAATCTATTTGCAGTAAAAATTGTACAAGGTTAAAATCCACATTTGATATCAGATCAATTATTGTCTTTAGGGGGATGCCTTTGTGGTCAAGAGTTTGTCTCGAGACTATGATAAGCCTTGTTATAGTGGGAGATATGCAGTATTGATTTTTCAGGTGAAGAGAAATGGTGATCAGTTCGAAAATGGAGATCGATAAATTTAATGGGAAACGTTTTGAGCTGTGGAAGCTCAAGATGGAAGATTTGTTAGTAGATGGAGATCAATGGGTCATGGTGGATCCAGGTACTGCACCTACAGGAACATCGGTAGATGACTGGAAAAAGTTGGATCAGAAGGTGAAGAGCACAATCCGATTGTGTCTCTCATATTTAGTATTACTAAATGTGTTAGGGGAAGATACAACCAAGGAGTTATGGGATAAGTTAGGGAAATTGTATCAGTCTAAGTCCCTGGTAAATAAATTGTTCCTACAGAAAAAGTTGTATAACCTGAGGATGAGAGATGGAGACTCCTTGACATAGCATCTGAATTCCTTCAACACTGTGGTAATTTAGTTGTTATCTGTTGAGATTAAAATTTCATATGAAGATAAGTGTATTAGTTTACTATGCTCTTTACCAGACTCATCGGATAGTCTAGTTCTAGCCATAGGTAGTAATACAACTACCTTGAGTTTTGATGATGTGTTCTCATCCTTGTTATTGGAGGAGATGAGATGGAAGCACATGGAAGGACAAAGCACAGATGCATTATTTAGAAGAGGATGCTCCCAAGAAAGAAATAGATCTAAGTACTCAAGTGGGAGATCTAATTCTAAGGGTGGTTCTAAGTCTCCCAGAAAGTTTGTAAAGGTATGTTGGACATGTGGAAAAGAAGGGCACTACAAGAAGCAGAGTAGATCCAAAGTTGAGAAAAAGAAGGGATCTGAAGAATCTCCTTCTACAAAAGAAAATAACTCCAAGGAAGAAGGAGGGGATGTGTACTTGGATTCTTCAAGCACACATGCATGTCATGAGGCATGGTTGGTTGACTCAGGTGCATCCTTTCATATGAATCCCCACAGGGAGTGGTTTTGTGAATATGAAAGGTATGATGGAGGTAATGTTTTCCTCAATGATGACTTGACAACCAGAATCATAGGACAAGGAAAAGTCAAGTTGAGGCTCATAGATGGAAGGATTAGAACACTACCTGGTATTTTGTACATCCTAGGATTGGCCAAAATTTTGATTTTTGTAGGAACAATGGACGATGCAGGGGTAAAAACAATATTTGAAAAGGAAACATACAAGATGGTTCGAGGAGAAATGGTGTTTTTGAAGGGAGTTTGGTTTGGAACTCTGTATAAGATTAAATGAAGCGTTATTAGTGATGGGTGTAATAGTTCCATTGTTCTTGATATTGGAGTTGAAGAAGAAAGAAATCCTATAGTCTCTGGAGAAAAGGTTATGTTGTGGCATCAAATATTGGGGCATATTAAAGAGAAGGGTTTTCGCCTACTACACAGAAAAGGTATGGTTGAAGGTATATATAATTGCTCTCGATATTTTTATTTATGTGAACATTGTGTATATGGGAAGCAGAATCAGGTAATATTCCCCTCTAGTGCAATGAGGGAAGAAGGAATTTTATAGCTAGTGCACAGTGATGTGTTTGGACCTATGTCAGTTCCATAATTGCGAAAAATTTTGTACTATGTCTCATTTATAGATGACTTCTCAAGGAATACTTGGATATATTTCCTCAGGAATAAATATGAATGCTTTGACAGGTTTAAAGAGTTTAAGGCTCTTGTTGAGAATTAAACAAAGAAAAGAATTAAGGTGTCAAGGATAGATAATGGTGGAGAGTTATGCGGGAATGAATTTGAAGAATTATGTAAGAAGTGTGGTATCGAAAGGAAGAATACTACTCCATATCCACCTCAATAGAATGGAGTTGCAGAAAGGATGAACAGGACATTGGTGTAAAAAGTAAGGTGCATTCTTAGTCGTGCCAAGTTAGGGAAAGAATTTTGAGCAGAGGCAGTGGGTATTGCATGCTACCTAGTCAATAGGTTGCCCTCATTAGCACGAGATGACAAGACTCCACAAGAGTTATGGACTGGTAAGAAACCTTCTCTCACACATCTCAAGCTATTTGGTTGTGAGGCCTATGTTCATGTTCCAAAGTAAAACAAGAGTAAGCTAGATAATAAGGTTGAAAAGTGTTTCTTTATTGGGTATAAAGATGATCTCAAAGGTTATAATCTTTGGAAACAAGAAACTAAGAAGGTTTTGTATAGTCGAGATGTGGTATTTAGAGAAATGAAGGATGTTTTCAAACAGGAATTCCTACCAAGTAAGGAAGAACCAGAGAAAATAGAGTTTGGGCCAAACGATGATGAATCAGACTCTACATAAGAACAAGAATTAAAAGAAGAAGAACCTCATACTCCAGTATTGAGGAGATTAGTGTAGGAAAAAAGACTACCGAAAAGGTATACTCCATCTAATTTTCATTCAAATTTTGATTTGTCTATTATTGATAATGATCCTAGAACTTTTAGGGAGGAAGTGGATTCATAGGATAGAAAACTATGGGAAAAGGCCATGGTTGAAGAAATGACAACCTTGGATTTAGTGGAGTTGTCGATTGGAATAAATCCCATTGGTAGCAAATGGTTATTTAAAAATAATTTGAATCCAAAAGGCAAAGTGGAGAAATACAAAGCTCGGTTGGTAGAAAAGGGTTATTCCCAGGTTGAGGGAATTAATTTTGGTGAGATTTTTTCTCCTGTTACGAAGTTAACTTCTATTAGATTTTTTTATCTATTGTTGTTGCATTTGATATTGAAGTAGAACAGATGGATGTGAAGACAACATTCCTACATGGGGATCTGGAAGAAGAAATATATATGAAGTATCCAGAAGGCTTTGTTGTGAAGGGAAAGAAGGAACTGGTATGCAAGCTGAAAAATTCATTGTATGGTTTAAGACAATCACTAAGGATGTGGTATCAAAAAATTGATGCTTATATGTTGGGACTTGGCTTCATAAGAAGCAAAGAGGATAACTGTNACAAGGAGATTATCCAAGAAGTGAAAACTCGGTTGTCCTCTAAATTTGACATGAAGGATCTTGGTGCTACAAATTTCATTTTGTGCATGGAAATTAAAAGAGATCGAAAAAATAGGAAACTCTAGTTAAATCAGAGAACGTATGTCGAGACAATATTGAAGAGGTTTAATATGTAGGAATGTAAATCGGTCAGGGTCCCTATTCCTGTAGGTTTAAATTTATCTGTGGATCAGTGTCCCGAGACACAGGAAGAAGAGGAGGAGGACACGTGTTGTGTTCCATATGTGAGTGTGGTTGGCAGTTTGATGTATGCAATGGTATGTACTAGACTGAACATTACACATACCGTGGGATTTTTGAGCATGTATATGTCAAAACCAGAGAAGAATAAATGGACAACAATAAAAAGGGTTTTCAGGTATTTGCATGGCACTTCTAGTTATGGATTGTGCTACCAAGTAAGACTAGGATTGGACAGAGTGTTGGACATACATGTCTTTGTGGATGCAAACTAGGTTGGAGATCTAGATCATAGGAGATATACAAGCAGGTATGTGTTTAACCTATTTGGAGGAGCAATCGGTTGGATGAGGAAAGGACCGTCTGTAGTGGCACTTTCAACTACAGAAGTTGAATACATGGCAGCCACTCATGCAAGTAAGGAAGAAATATGGTTACAAATATTGTTTTCAGGAATTGGGTTGGTACAGCAAGTTGTAAGGATATATTGTGATAGTCAAAGTGAATTTTTTGTTGGACACACCTACCACACTTAGAGGGGGGGGTTAATGAGTGTGGGGATCTTTTTCCCAAAACTTTCCTCTTACACAAAACTCATTAGTTAGCATTCAACATTTACTCATTAATCATTGTTTTCATTAATAATCAGTTAGATGTGAATACATATCAGCAACATATATCAGCAATATATCATCAACAAATCA
>JASDQU010284625.1:0-14498 GCA_032191745.1 Picea mariana
CACATGAAGATCACCCTCATTTTGAGGATTTATCTCTACATTTGTCTAAATTAGTTTTCTTTACTATTTTTAGCAAAACAGATCCATATTTTTAGGATCTGAAACTGATTGTAAGAGGCTATAAAGCCAAATACATTTGGAGTTCTAGGGGTTCAATCCTGGATACACTTTGGCTATGTACTTTGACTCTGTTTTGTTATAAGAATCACAGTTTTCTTTGGTCATTATATATCAGTCTGTCCACATTTTCCATTACTTTATATTTAATTCTATTCAGTTCAGTTGTTCAGAACTTTCATCTTCTGATATAGCTCATGGATATGAATTAGATCTTCTTTATATTCTTGTATAACCCTACAGTTTGTACTTGGTTATCTTGAATATTTTTCTTCATACCTTGATTATTTTCTGTAACTGATATCTAGTTTCTCGAAGCACTGTTTGTTTAGAGGCATGACATGTTGTCTTTTTGCTAAGCCTTCTCAGTTATCCCATTGTTCCAAACACTTTATTATTAGTGATTTCTTAAGTTACCAAGCATCCTTAGCCTACAACCCTAAGGAGTTTCTTGGAGTGATAACATAATGCACATAAGCATGGGAAAATAGACCAAAGTGTGGAAGCAACATTAAGTCAGAAAGCAACAACACTTCATAGACTCATGTAACTTCCTAAGGGGAATTTTCCTTGACGACAAAAGTTGAGGATACAATGGTCATTGAGTGGTGACCAGATCCGAAGATGGGGAAGATACGCCATGTAAATCAATGGATGTTCTCGAGGACGACAAATTTTTTTTAGTGGGGGACGATGTAAGGTATCCCATGACACCCACCGAGCTTGCACGCTCCTTGGGTGGATTCAACGATAGAATCGACGAAGAGCACAAGGAAGAAGCAATCGGTTGGGAGGACAAAGATGTTTGGGTGTGAGAAGGAGCATCTTGGGTGCACGATGGTGATGTGCAACACCAAGGGAGCACACACCTTACTTTCCTTAAAATGATTGACTAAGACTTGGGTTACGTTTGGAAAACCATGGGGAAACTTGGGAGCATTCCCAAGAAGTGGAATCGTCTACCCTTGGGAGCATGCCTATCGAAGAGATCAGATGACCCCATCGACACACCCATGATTCAATACAATCGGCACGAGAGAGCGCACAAGGTAAGGGGTGCAAACCCAAGGATGGGGTGCATTGGTTCAAGAGACACATTGGTTGATGGGTGCATAGGCTTGGATGGGCGCCCCGGGTCCATGGAGGGGGAGCGACGGGTTCGTTGAGTGTGGGTTCATGAAGGGATGTGACATACCCAAGAGACATGACGTTTCACAGAAGTGACCCTTGGAGTTCCTATAAGAGAAAGGGAGCACAACCAAAGGAAGGCATAAAGAAATTTGGGCAAGATATTTGGAGAACAAGTCTAAGGAAAAGAAATAAGGTAGACTTTTCAAGATGGAAGACAAGTATCCAAGAGTGGGAAGCTCTGGGAGGTTTTGGGGAAGTCTAAAAATGTAGGTTTGTTTGAGGCATGTGTGAGGTAGAACCAAAATCTATGTTATCTTGGTGAAAGTCTACAATAACGAAGGGACAATAAGTCTACAGTCATGGGCACATTTGAGGTGCACCACAAGAGGTTGCAGAGACAGTTGGGAGAAAATATCTTGGTGTGACAGACCTATTTATGAGTGCCTTGGTGAGGTGAGGTGAGTCATGTGACTCTATCGAAGATGTAAACTGAGTCGATACAACTCATATTGTAACTGTTTTGCAATAACAAATACTTATCTGGGTGTTAGGCACGGTTTGTTCTACCTACACTATTTCCGTTCAGGTTGTATTTGTTTGTTCATTTCTCATGTTCATGGATGTATGCGTATAAATGAATAAGTGTTAAATTGTGTTAACAATTGTTTAAGTATACAAGAGTTTCACTAGAGTAGGAGTGTGATTCATCGATAGCCTATAAAAGAGTATGGGTATGCTATAGGTGAAGAGGTGTAGTGTGGATGAAGTATTCTTGGTGTGCCAAGAAACCAATTAATAAGCATCACGATGCCACACACCCTCAGAAGGTTAATGATCACAAGATTTGAATAGGCATCCTGTGGGGTCGTGATAGCTTTTATAATAATAATAATCTAATCTTAAGGTCACTAAAAGGATAGTGAGTTGTACATAGACTACCCCCTCTAAATTTGAATCTCTAATCTACTAGGAGGAAACACATGTTCTCAACCATTAGTCCCACTCAAGTTGTACATTATATAATATTTATAACAAATAATAACAATTATTATTATTATTATTACACACACACACAAATAAAAATAAAAATGTATCTTTATAATTGAGAGAGATATTTAAGTAAAAATTGAAGATTTGAGGAGAAATACAATAGACCATACAAAAATCTATAACTCAAAAAGACGATCCCATTTAAAGAGAATGGAAATGGTTTTCGCAACCTCTCCATTGTGGGAATTGGTTTTGAATAGGAAAGGGGTTTATGAATTTTTGGAGGATAAGGAGATTAATTTTCTATCTTTACTTGTTTTCTCACAAAGTTTTTGTAGTTCTTCAATTCTTCAACATTTCCCTTGGATTATTCTTTCATGGAAAACTTTGTAGAGGCATTATTAAAAGATATTTGGAGATTGAAAGTAGCACAAACAAAGGTTATCAAGTCATGTAGGGGCTAAGTCTAATCAGTGAAATACTGACAACAATTGAGAATAATCCAAATGTACAGGTCTTGCTATAGCAAGCTCTGCAACTAACTTGGTACCTTGACCTAGATCTCAACGTTTTAGAGGATGCTCAAATTGTGTTTGATGAAATACTTACTCACTAGTTGTTTGAAGATACTATGGAAACAAATATTTCATGTAAAGTGTTTGATGTAATGATTGTACAAAGAATGTATGACAATATGTATTTCCTTAACAAAAATGATGAGGAGGCATTATTTTGAGAGGGTTATGATATCAAAGAAAATGTTTAGATTATGGTAAGGTATTTCATTGGGAAAACTTTAATCTTATATCTTGTTTACAAAGATTTTTTTATTGTTAAAAGATTATTAGAAATTTTTTGAGAAGGGTTCTTTGTTCCTGGGAAGAGAGTCTTTTTGTTACACCATGGTTCCCAAAATTTAACCCATCTAGTATGTTTGTAACCAAAATTGCTCTTTGAGTACACCTCTCAAATTCACTAGTACACTTTTGGGAGATAACTATTTTTGAATACATCGAGAATACCTTGGGTAGATATTTAAAAATATACATAAATCATATTAAGATTGGTGTTTCTACATGATTGAGATGGATATTAGTGGCCACCCACCTATCCCACTAGCTCAAAGACCAATTTCCATTTTGGCAGTTTTCCTAGTTTTTCGAGTCCTAAACTTTTGGTGTTGTTTTGAGGCCCTAAACAATGTTTTTTTGGCCTCCCACAATCACACTCTAAGATTTAGCTGGAGATTGATGATAAAATGTGTATTCCTTGATCAGTTATTTCCAAAAAGTTATTGTGCACATAAAACGAATATCATATGCAAAAGTTATGACCTTATGAAGTTGATGTACCAACTTACCCCATCAGGGCCCACATGAATTTTGGCGCTTCATCTTCTAGGGTTAGGTTTTTGGATGTTTAGAGTTTTCTCATTTATGCTTTATGTTAAAAAGGATTTTGGAGTCTCATTGTAACCAACTTTTTGTGAATGAGCATAGCCAACAAATCTCTTCTCATAGATAAGTTATCATCATTCTAGCTAGCTTGTGTGCTTTTGCATTTTATAGTCTTTTGTATTTCAGACAATTATTAATAGAATTTGAGTTTTATAGTATGTATGTGTTCCTTTCCATATCTCAATGTAATTCTTTGTTATATCTTTTTTATATCTATGATTTCATATCATTCCTAAAATAATCTGGATCAGTGGTATCAGAGCAGTCTACTCCTTGTTGTCCTCAGTGCATGTCCTTGACGAGGTCAAGGTATAGAGAGTTGTGTCTCGAGCTTGTATCTCTTGAGGAAAACCGCTCTTGGATGCCTAAGCAAACTTCCACAGTAGAAGAAAAGAGGAATGACGAGAAAGAAGATCATTTCAAACTCTTTCTCGAGGAAGCCCTTGCATGACAGAGAAACGAGATGGTGGATAATTTCGCCCAAATCCTTCGACGATTTTCGGTAAAACAACAGAGGCACCTTCAACTAGAAATAACTTCAAAGGTGCAATGCCATTCAAGTTAACTTTGATGTTCCTTTATTTGAAGTCCAAATAGATGCCGATGCTTTGCAAAAATGGTTAAATATGCTAGAGGGTTATTTCTCTGTCCACAATTTTTCCAACAGTGAAAAGATCACCTTTGTGCTCCTTCAAGCCCCTCGCCATCTTAGAGATTGGTGGGATACTTACTGTGAGAAACATGTCGAGGATGAGTCTAGAATTTTTGGGCCAGGACCTACTTGGGTGGCTTTTGTTGATTCCCTCAAGGAATAATATTACCCTATTGGAATTTATGATGACCGGTACATGAGATGGACCACACTGTGCCAAGAGGGGGGAAAAATGGTGCCAGAGTTCACAAATACTTTCCATACCTTGCACACAAACATGGGTATTAAATACTTCAAGATACATCTGGTCCTAAAGTACTATGGAGTTCTTCATAGTTACATCCAAACCAAAATGGATTTTTTGGACATCTTGTCATTAGGAGCCTCTTATTGATAGGTTGTCAAAATCGAGCATAAATTCAAGCAACAGAACAAGAGGGATTTTGGGTCTGGAAATCCTAGGCCAAAGGATAGAGCAAGGATGGGCAACCCCATAATAACCATCCCAAGCCACCAACAAATAAGGGTAATGAGAAGTCGAAGGACACTGGAAACTGTTGCGAGTTCCACAAAATCCCTTGGCACAATACCAATGAATTCCGCTCCAAACAGTCGTTGTTGGTCGAGAAAAAATCCCCAGGGTCAGACGCTGACTTAGATTATCATTCAGAGCTAGAAAAGGGAATATGAAACATTTATGCAAAATCTAGTGTCACCGTCGCTACCACAAAAGTACAGCCAAAGGAACCGGAGGAGCATGAACAAGGGAGTATCTTTTCCACTCACAGATGTGGGTGAAGAGAGCCCCACTCCATTTCATTGTTGAGAGCAATAGCCAAAATAAATTGATCTCAGCAGAGGTTTTCAATATGTTGAACTTGACAATGATGCAATTTCCTCAACCATACACCATCTGTTGGCTCAGCTAGGCATGTGACATCTGCATTAGCCACCAATATCTCCTACACTACGACATCAAACCCTTAAAAGACAAGGTATTGTGTGATGTTTCCCCACTTGAATTTTGTGATGTTTTTCTAGGAAAACCATATATGTGGAAGCGTGATGTTTTTTCATGACTCCAGGCCCCATAGTTTCATTATTACTTTGGGAGATCAACTCTACAGGGTATCGGAGGCAATGCCAAATAATATGATCTCTTTGATCTCTGCGAAGTAGTGCATAAAGGTGGCTTCTCAAAACGAGAGTTTTGTCCTCTGTATGGTTTGATAGGAAGGTGAATGGAAGGTAATTGAGACTTCCAAAACCTATGCACGGGGTCTCTCTACCCAATAACAACAGGTGGACTAAATAGTTGAGGAGTACAAAGACATATTTGCCTCACCTACTCAAGTGCCTCTGCACTGTCAGGTAAAGCACTCAATTGATCTGAAATTGGGTGCTCCTCTTCCTAATGACCCCACATATAGATGTTCTCTTATGGAGGATGAAGAAAGCAAATGCCAGATCCAAGAGCTAATTATGAAGGGCCACATCAGACCAAGCTCCTCACTTTGTGGGAGGTTAATTGTTCTAGTACAAAAGAAGGACGAGACATGGTGACTTTGTATTGATTACAGATCCCTGAACAAGATCACAGTCAAGAACTCATACCCAATCCCCTAGATTGATGATCTTCTCGATCAACTCAAGGGAGCCAAGTTTTCCAGTAAGATCTATCTAAATTCAAGTTACCACTAAGTATCAATTGAACAAATTGATGTGTGGAAAACAACCTTCAAGTCCAAAGAAGGCCTCTTTGAGTGGTTGGTCATGCCTTTTATCTTGAATAATGCCCTAGCCACATTCATGAAGTTGATGGATGATATATTACGTCCATTAAAAACCTTCATTTTGGTTGTATATTTGGATGACATCCTCATCTTCAAAAAAACTTGGGAGGAACATTTGGAGCATATTCAACAGGTATTGGGCACCCTGCAACAACAAAAGTTATATGCCAATTTGGAGAAGTGTTCCTTCGACATGCAGAGAATCCAATATTTAGGATACATCGTGGATGAGTAGGGTGTACATGTGGATCCAGCCAAGATCCAAGTCATTCACGATTGGTTGGCCCTGAAAACAATGACTGAGCTTCGTAGTTTCTTGGGCCTATCTAAATTCTATTGGTGGTTTGTGTTGGGGTTCTCTCATGTGGCTTGGTCCCTAATCCAAGTGACCAAGGGTGGTGCAAAGGAAAATTTTGTGTGGTCTGCACCCCAACATAAAGCATTCGAGGATCTGAAATCGAACCTCTGCTCAACACTAGTCCTCATTCTGCTAGACCTACAATGACCATTTGAGATTGAGACATATTCTTCAGATTATGCTATCGGTGCAATCCTCACTCAGCTATCTAGTACCCTATCACATTGAAACTATATCTAATGTTGTTCAAAGATACCCTGCATATGAAAAAGAGATGTACTCCATTTTTCATCCATGTCGACAGTGGAAGCATTACATTATGGGGAAGGAAACGATCATCCACACTAATCACAAACCTATGCAATTCATTCAGAAACAAGGAAAGTTAAAAAATGACTGCCATCAAAAGTGGTCCACATACCTGCAACAATTCCACTTGAATATCAAGTACAAGAAGGGTAGCACCAACCATGTGGAAGATTTCCTCAGTTGAACCCTGGTGGCAGTGCTAACCACAGATCTTAACTCCTGTGTACATGAGACATATGGATGGACACAATTATAAAATAATTACTCTAACTTTACTACTTCTTATCAGACATTGAACTCAGGAAAAATAGTTCACAACTTTCATCTCTAGGATGGATTATTATTCCATATGAGCCATCTTTATGTTCCTTCAAGCGAGAGTGAAAACATTATCTGGGAATCTCATTACTATCAGGCAATAGGAAATTTTGGTGTAGAAAATATAGTGGCAGTACTGCAGAAGCATTTTTATTGGAGAAGCTTCGACAATATGTTCGCAAATACCTCTAATCCTACGCATCCCGTGTCATTGCCAAGCCCCCCATAAAGAAACAGGCACTATACACCCCTCTTCCTACTTGGGATAGGACTTGGGAGTCCATCTCCATGGAATAAATATATGTTTTTCCTTCAACCAAGCATGGAAATGGCTATGTCTTCGTGGTCGTTTATCGATTCTTTGAGATGACAATTTTGGCACCTTGCAAGAAGAGCATCACAACCGAGGCCACCGCCAAGATATTCTTCACACATGTTTGGGTTTATTTTGAGATACCACAAACTATTATCTCCGATCGATACAATAGGTTCTTGAGCACCTTTTGGTCTAGCCTATGGTCGATGATTGACACCAATCTTGAGCACCTTGCAAGAAGAGCATCACAACCGAGGCCGCCACCAAGATATTCTTCACACATGTTTGGGTTCATTTTGGGATACCACAAACTATTATATCCAATCGAGACAATAGGTTCTTGAGCACCTTTTGGTCTATCCTATGGTTAATGATTGACACCAATTTGACCAAATCGATTACCTTCCACCGACACACTGATGGACAAACATAGGTAGTCAACATGATGATTTTCCATATCCTACGAATGTATAATTCCAAACATCCACGTAGATGGGATGGAATCATTCCTTATATTCAACATAGCTACAACAGATCCCTCCACAACTCTATTAACCACAACCCTTTTTAGGTATGGTTGGAGTTCCAACCATTGGCCCCCATTGACATAGTTCTTCCCATTGCAGCCACACAGGAAGAGTCCTCCCATGCTCAGACATAGGATGATTGGGTAGCCAAATTTGTTGAGCACATCTAGTACATCCAAAAACAAGTTCATGATATTGTGCAGAAAGCCAATGCCAAGTACATGCAGCTCCATGATCAACATCGTGTACCACACAAATTTCATGTGGGAGATAAGATCTAGCTGCATTTGCAGAAAGAGATCCTCACAGGACCCCATCGAAATTTGCACCCACTCTAATATGGGAATTAAACCATCACCAAGGTTGTGGGTGAGAATGATTTTTAATTAATTATTTCTCCTTTCCTTGGATTGCACCCAATATTTAATGTGGAACTGCTCCGACCATATTTTCCACCTCTCTTGGACACTTTGAATGCAGTTGAGTAGTTGGCCCATACATAAATTAATTCTTCCCTCATTGAAAATGCGATAGTTGATCGGATCATGGACACCAAGACAAAGAACACCCGCCAACAGACTACCAAACTCTATCGGGTCGTCAAAGCATGGAAGTTTCTTCATTAGGGAAAGTGGCTCGCCAGGAGTCAGGTTCAACATAAGTTTCCCCATCTGGTGTAGGGACTTGAATCAATGGAGACCATTTCTTCCTAAGGGGGTAGGAATGATCAAGGTGGATATCAGTGGCCACCCATCTATTCCATTGGCTCAAATACCAATTTCCATTTTGACAGTTTTTCCTAGTTTTTCCTAGATTTCCAGGGCCATTTTGAGTCCCTAAACAACTTTTTTTAGGCTTGCCACAGTCACACTATAGATTTTATCCAAAGTGTGATGTAAATATGTGTATTCCTCGAATAGTTCTTTCCAATGATCTATCGTGCGCCTAAAATGAAGAGCGTATGTAAAAGTTATGACCTCAGGAAGTTGATGTACCAACTTACCCCATTGGGGCCCACATAAATTTTGGTGCTTGATCTCCTAGGGCTAGGTTTTTGGATGTTTAGGGTTTTCTCATTTATGCTTTATGTTAAAGAGGATTTTGAATCCTCATTATAACCATCTTCTTGTGAATGAGCGTAGGCGACACATCTCTTCTCAAAGATAAGCTACCACCATTCTAGCTATCTTGTGTGCTTTTGCATTTTATAGTCTTTTGTATTTCATACAATCATTGATAGAATCTGAGATTTATTGTATTGATGTGTTCCTTGCCATATCTCTGTGTAATTCATTGATATATCTCTGTTATATATCTGCTTTCATTTCATTCCTAAAATAATCCAGATCACTATATATGCTAGTATATGTGTGGATATTGATATTAGTAAGGGATTATTGGATAAGGTTATACTTCAAAGGAAAGGATCTAGATGGAGAAATGAATTATATTATAAAAATACAACATTTAGATGTCAATTTGTTAACAAATAGGACATTTGTAGGATATGTTTCCTCAATCCTGTAATGATCCTAAAATGAAAATAGGAAATAAACCAAAACCCAAAGGATGCTAATCATTTGAGTGACAACTCTTGGGTGATGAAGAGGAACAAGTGCATAAACTCAACAAAATATAGATTTAGAGTAGAATTATAATGGATGCACTGAAGCATAGGTTGATTAAACAACAATATCTATGTTGGATCGAGAAGACAAAGAGAGTACCTTTAAGGTGATAGTTATTATTAGTCACCATGGAATTTCTAAATTATTATTAGTCGTCGTGACCATGCAATTTTTGAATTATTATAAGTCACCGTGACCATGCAATTTCTGAATTATTATTAGTCACCATGGAATATTCTCTAGGGTGTGGCATGATATTAAAAGGAAGAAACAAAAAAACAATAGGTTTGAGAATTATTTTTTAGTGGGATAGGAAATGAAATGTGCATTAATATGCAATATTATAAACTTTCAGGGTAGTATGCACATAAGAAATGTAATTTCTATTCAATATCCGAATAGAAATGTTGTCGATATACCTATGGCATGTTCATCTCATCAACATGGATGCTCAATCACTCTTTTAACTTGTAGAAATTATTTACTTTTTGAAACTTATAACACAGTATAGTAGAAATGTTGTCACCTAATAAGGCATTACTATAACCAAGTATAGTAGAAATGTTATCACCTAGTAACACTTGTGTCATCATATATTGGTTTAAAAATATACATAATACTTATAACAAGTAATAATAGTAATATATATGTTATCCAAATAAAAATATAGATAGTAGTAGTCTAAACTTTCTACTTTTTGAACATTTTTTTGGCATATTGTTTCAAATAGTTTTGCTCAAAATCCGACCAAAAATTTAGAAGAATTGCTAAAATTGCAAACATCATTTTTTAATATTGCATATTATTGGTGCAATAGGGGTTTTCATGGCTCTGAATCCATATATGCATTCAAAAATGCTATTTCAGCCATGAAAATTTTCAATTTCACCAACAATTTCATAGCCGGATTCGGGTGATGGTTACTAGAAAAAGTCCAAAAAGTTGAAAGTTTAGACTTGTCCATAAAAATATATCTCTATAGATTGAATAGATATTTAAGTAAAGATTGGATATTTGAGTGAGAAATACTCCAGTATGTCAAACAACAACTAGCCATTCTGGAAATAGAGTGTAATCTCCTTATGATTATGACAAAAACTATAAACAATGATGCTCTCTCAATTGCTTCTAATCAAAAGATTTCAGAACAAGGAAACAATGGGGAAGAGAAAACAATAGTTCATATGCTAGAATACATGGACATTGCAGAATTGGAATTGACATGCAACATCACATGGAGCTCTCTTTCATAGAATAGGAGAGACTTTTCAAGTTATGTAATCGTCAAGATTACAGTTACATCTCTTCGTTTCAACTACTTTTTCCCTATCTATAATTTGAATACAATTTATAGTTCACTACATAGTGTTTAGAAATAAAAATTATGAGGATTTCTAGGAGGCTAGTTTTTCCTTATAGGCTCTCCATGAGTCATATGCTTGGGTTATGTTAAGCCCTAAATAGTGGTACATTACCCCTTAATTAGGGCATATTACATTAGTAATGTTATTTTATTTATGTCGGCTTGGGTCCATTAGTTTTAATTTTACCTTCTAGTCTCTTATATATACCAAGGAGACCTTTTCATTTGGAATCATCTGGTATTTGGAAATCTATGTGGTGTATAAGGAGGTTGACCCCTCGAAGAGGATTATTATCTAAGATTCTCTCTTTTTCAAGGCGTTGAGTACTTATTTTGAGGTATTCCTATGCTATCTTGGTATTTGGCTACTAACATTTGGTTTCAAAGCTCAAGGTCTTGGGGTTTCGCTGCTACATCTGAGACACCTCAAAATTTTTGCTATAATTGTTTTTCTACAACATTTCAATAGGAACCCCTTGGAGGATACTTAGTAGACAGATCAAGGTATGTTGTCTTCAAATTTCAGCTCGTGAGGCCTTATAA
Organism: Picea mariana; assembly: GCA_032191745.1. Classification (NCBI taxonomy): domain Eukaryota; kingdom Viridiplantae; phylum Streptophyta; class Pinopsida; order Pinales; family Pinaceae; genus Picea; species Picea mariana. Next base: position 11,503 of record JASDQU010284625.1, read on the forward strand.
TTTCAGAGATATATCCTATGTAAGATAGGGTTCTGGAATCATCCTGAATTTAGTCATCTCAGAATTTTCGCTATGAAATTTTTTATGTAGCATTTCAGACACTGAAATCTAAAGGATATTCATAGAAATTATTAAGGTATTGTTGATATATATTTCATCTTCTGGGTCATCTTACATTTGTAGATACACCCTGTGGAAGATAGGGTATCTGACTAGTCCTATTGGCTAGTCTCAATTAGGTGTTTTGGGTAAAAACATCATAAATTCTTCATAGAGTATCCAATTTGTGTGAGACTAGTTGCATTGGATAGTGGACAGTCTGTACTATTTTTGGTATAATTTTCAGAATTTTATATCAATTATTTTGTGTGGGGAACTCTATACAAGTGAGATCTTCGGGAAAGGACAAAAATAAGCAAGTTGTAGGGAAGTTACCATAGCTTCCACTTGGAACATCCAATTTTGATCAGACCTGTGAAATTGCAGAGAAGAAGTATCATAGAACTACAAAAAATAATTTTGCATACCTAGAAGGGCCGAAATTTTGGAGATAGAACAAAAGAAAGATCGTCTAGCAGAACACCTCAAAATCAAGGTTTTAAATTGATACTTGACCAACATGCCACCAAAAAAGGGAACTTCTACACCAAATAATCCTCCAGACAGTCCTACTTGGATTCTTGATGAAGGTGAAGAGATGCGTAGGGACATACATGATTTACAAAAGAAGACATTAACAAAAGATGAACTACAAGGGATGATGGATGGTTTAAAAAGGGAGATCATGGAAGGATTGAAAAATTACCTAATAGAGAGGACACCTNCACAAGGAATATGAATCAAGAATGGAGAAACTCCAAGTTTGGTTTGAAGACCAACCACTTTCCTAAGATCGATATGAGGAAGTTTGATGGCAAGGACCCAATCACATGGATACTTCAGATGGAGAAATTCGTTGATCTACATGATGTGCCACATACACAAAAGGTGCGAATTGATTCTTTATATTTATAACCCAATAAATTTGTGTGGTATCGATGGTTTTGTTCTTGCAAATCACTCGTCACTTGGATAATTTTTACGGAAGAAATGATAGCACACTATGAGGATACAAGGATCAATACCTTCTTTAGCCAATTGATAAATCTCAAGCAAAGGGTTCAGTTGCAGAGCACATTGATAACTTCCAAAGATTGAATATAAAGGTAACAAATATTCCAGATGAGCACATGATTGATATATTCATAGGAACTTTAAGGGATAACATTCAACATGAGGTTCTCCTTTGGGAACCCAAATCATTGGAGAATGCATTTAGAGTGGCAATAAATGTTGAAAGTAAAAATATGGCTATGGTTACTAGAAGGACCACTCCTAACATCTATCGAGAGAATAACATTCCTTCTTCTAAAACACCTCAACCTACAAGGTTGACACCTCAACAATTGGAGGAAAGAAAAGAAAAATGTTTATTCTTTAATTGTGACAACAAGTATAGTAAGGGACATAAGTGTGGTGAGAAGAAATTATTATACATAAATTGTGAAGAGGAAGAAGAACAAGAACCATCTCAAGATGAAAATGTATAAGCGATTTATTCTTAAGAGTTGATTCCTACAATATCATGTAATGCATTGGCTGGAATTATCACTCCTCAAACTCTCAAGATCAAAGGATATATCAAAAATAAAAAGGTAATAATCCTAATTGATTCTGGTAGTACTCATAATTTCATTCACTATAAATTAGCCAAAGCTCTCAATTGCTTTGTATATCTAGCGCCAAAGTTTCAAGTAATGATTGCAGATGGAGGAACTATCAATTGCTCAGGAAAATGCAATAAGATAAATCTTACTATGGGGGAATATGTAATGAATAGTCCAATGATTGCTATACCCATGGGTGGTGTTGATGTCGTACTAGGAATCCAATGGTTACGATCATTAGTAACAATGGCTTTTAAATTTCAATAACTCTTCATGAAATTTTCATTGGAAGGAAAATAAATTGAGTTAAGAGGTATCACAGGGAAACCCAGTAAGGTGATAAGCTCTAATGGCATGACAAAATTATTGAAAAAGAGATATCAAGGTGTAATTGCACAACTATGCTCACTAGATGTTCAAACATCTAAGCCATCTATTCCCTTAGATCTCCAAGGGATCATTGAGAAGCATTCCAAAGTATTTGAAGATATTCCCAAAGGTCTTCCACCCACTCGAAATCATGATCATGCTATTCACCTAATTCTTGGGAGTGTTCCTCCTAACATCAGGCTTTACAGATACCCTTATGCCTAGAAGAGTGAAATTGAGTGTATGGTTGAAGAAATGTTAGAGGCTGGCATTATTAGACCTAGCCAAAGTTGTTACTCTGCACCGGTGGTAATGGTACTCAAGAAAGATGGTTCATGGCGTATGTGTCCATATTATAGAGAGCTCAACAAGATCATTATTAAATATAAGTTTCCCATTCCTATCATTGATGAATTGTTAGATGAACTACATGGAGAAATCTATTTCACAAAGTTGGATTTTCATTTAGGGTATCATCAGATTAGAATGAAGGAAGAAGATATCCAAAAAACAACATTCTGAACTCATGAAGGCCATTATGAATTTTGGGTCATGCCTTTTGGCCTTACAAATACACCTTCCACATTCCAAGGGTTGATAAATTCCATTTTCAAGCCCTTCCTTCAAAAATTAGTGTTAGTATTTTTTGACGATATACTAATCTATAACAAGTATTGGGAGGATCATGTGTGACATGTTGACAAGGTGCTACAACTACTAAAGGAGAAATAGCTATATGCCAAACCATCCAAATGTTTCTTTGGGGTGAAGGGTCATATCGTATCTCATGAAGGTGTCAAGGTAGAACTTAACAAGATTAAGGCCATGATGGACTGGCCTATTCCCAAAACATTGAAGAATCTTAGAGGATTTTTGGGTTTGACTTTAACTAAGAAGGATGCATTTTCATGGACTCCAATG
>JASDQU010284627.1:0-12776 GCA_032191745.1 Picea mariana
GCTTCTGGAGGAAGCCACATGTTTGTACGGGTGCCACGCCATATGCACGGACTGTCGCCTCGGCTGCCACATCAGATTTCCACGTCACTGTACATATTTCCACGACAGTCTACCATGTCACTGTACAGAATGCCACATCACTGTATGGACTATATGAACTGCCATGTGGCATAATTCGATTGGTCCATGGATCTTTTCGAAAACACCAAAACTGGTGACACGTGGCAATCTTTGGTGCTGCCACGTCGTCATGCTGAATTCAACATGCCATGTGTCACCTTCCTTCTCCTACCACATGTTCTGTAAGGATGCTAACGTCAACAATACGAATGCTGACTCATCCCCTGTTGACTAGGCTAGGTTGACCAAACTTTGACCGTAAATATATTTCGATCAGTAACTCCGTTTGATGATCAGTTTGTGCTATTGGAAATCTTGCGACATGCTCTTCATGATCATGTCATTTTCATTGCATTTTGGGAACTTTGAATTTTTTCCCTTTCTCTATCTGCTGAGGCCATTCTAAGCCTCCTGGGACACTTCTAAAACTTCAGTGATGTTCCCTAGATCCATCAAGATTATTCGTGCTAGTTGCAGTTATAGTTGCAGTTACCAGTTTCCAGTTGTGTCGGTTTTGTGGTGCGCTATCTTGCTCTAGTGATGCGCCTATATTGCCTTAGATCTGTGGTGCTACTCAATGGTCTACCCTCGCTATGGTTTGATAAGAAGAAGATATAATTATTTGTTATCAGGGTTTCTTCATTGCTGTTTTCCTCTTGTAAATAGAGCTTGTTCATGGTTGTATTAGAAATATTCTCTCTAAGAAAAGTTTGCTGGGTTTTTCCCTGAGTTTAGGGTTTTCCCAGGATAAATCTCTGTGTCTTCTTGTGATTGCTTATATGTTGCTTGTATATTTCAGTATATGCTTATTAAATGTCAAAAGAAGATAAAAATGCTATGGTAAATCTAATGTTAACAAAACTAATGAAAATCTAACATTTTTGAGAGAAGTAAATGGACTTTTTGCCTCTTGTTTGCACCCTACTCCCCCTTCTATAGTTTAGAACTAACCCCCCTTCAAATTCCACCTCATACCCATACCTTCAGATTTTCCTGTAGGTAGATTTAGACATTATTATAAATATGCATTAAATATCTCTTAAAGATTGTAGAAAAACACTAAAGATCACAAAAAACATCACATATAAGAAAAGTACGAGTCAAAACTGTATTGATCTTCCATAAAATTGTCACAGCAGTAGGATATTTACATGCATATAGACATCATATAGTTATAGTATCCCTTACAAAATTGGTTGACAAAGTGAAATATAGATCCCACACCTTTGTTGTCTCTGAAGATTCCTCCTACTGTCTCTGATCTGACAAGACTCTCCTTTCCTATCACTCTACTTAGAACCTTTATATCACCCGATTCCAACAAAAAATGCCAAAATGTAGAATTTTTTGAGAACACCTATATTTTATATGATCCCCATGGGGACAACCTCGATCCATACGACAATTACATAATTCGATCATAATTAGGTTTACATGTATTTACAGGTCCTTGAGTGTGTTTTTATATCTCGTGGTTTTAGAAACATGCCTCTGTGACTTGATGACGATGGGGAACCACGTGGCCCTTGTATTAACCATCGAATACGAGTCAGAATGCCGACGATGATTGGACTCTGTCGAAATTTCGACGAACGTCGGGGCTCCAAGAAAAAAAATAACGAAATTTCGATAGTTAGTTAGTAATGTCCGACGATATGATCGATTTTATCTGTATCGTTGGAACTACCCATCAGACTTCAATACCATATGTAGTAGTGACATTGGTGAATTCCATGGGATGGGTCATGGGTCCACACAAGGTAGAAAAAATGATAGGTGTGACCCAGTGCTAGGTTTTTGTTCTCCTAGGAAAATTCCTAACCCCATTGTTCAACATCCTCCCATAGTGGAAAGCATCACCCAGACACATGCATTCATATTATCCTTAGCCTGATGCAACATGGCATTTTTATAGCATTATCTTGGTAGGAGGTACTTGCAGGTGACGTTGGTAGAGTGGCTATTCCTTCACGCTTTGCAGTAGAGTGCAGTTAGCAGAGGGAACATGGATAGACTAGGAATTCATGTGACCCTCGTATATTCTCGATCTGCGAGTAAATTTTTTATTGGATAATGGAGGCTATTAGACATGAGATATTTATGGAAGAGGTTAGTATCTTGACCATATCTATGTTCTTCATTGATTATATATATATATTGTGTTTTTTTTCCATATATAATTATATGATGTTTGCAGTTGATACACTCAGATATCAGACCCTTGATGGCTATAGAGGCATCAATGCTAGTTTCCACCATTGATGCAATAGTAGAGGCATCCTGCTCATTTTTTGTACCACATATACATGTATGTGTCACCTTTGATAAATTCACCATAATGATTTGTTTATTCTCTAACATCCTCAAATATAATTTTGTTGTGTTTCTACAATTTGTGATATCATACAATGATGAACCATGTCCACCTGGGATGGAAAAATCACCCCCTTCACATGTATCATGTGTCGAGTTAAATCTTGTTTAAATGTGAATTTTGTTATATTGTTTTGGTTGAATTTTACATTTTTTTACTAATAAAATATTATAAATATGTATGCATTTTGTTTATTCACTTCTAGGTTTCCTGCACCACCACCACTACCAACATTCCCTCCATTATTTTTCCTTGGATACAGGGAAAGTTCAGTCCTTATCCACCCCGTCCCTGCTCTTGGGATACATTTTTCCACCCCAAGGGTTTTACCATCGCTTGAACAACCTATGGGGGTTTATCACTGTCCACCCCACCACATTTTCCATCCCATCCATCAACAGTGGTTGCACCCATATGCCACCCACACATACCACCTTTTCCATCCCATCCATCCATAGTGTATGCACCTGTATGCCATGCACCCCCACCACCATTGTCATCATATCCATCCACAATGAATACAACCATACACCACCCACTAGTCATATATTTTTCACACCATACCATTTCATCCACTGAGCCATACACAATATATGTTTCCTTAGAGTATCTTATACAATCATGTGCTCCACCTACTAGCGAATCTCCACCTTTTCCTGAGTTATCCACGGTGAGATCGTTTGTTGATGAATTTTTATGCATCATGAATGGAATTGATTTTATGCATTTTTTAAAAATTTCATGCTTTGATACTTGTAACTGTTGCAGGGTGGCATCAATGAGAGATCAAGGTATTAAAGGAGGGAAACACACTTGTGATTGTTAGTGTCAGCCTTGATGATTTTTCTCATCTTGAATTATAAAGTATCATTTTGTAAGTCTATTTATTCATTGTGGAAAAAAACTTATAAGAATGTTGTTTCTTTATCCATTCTCCGAAGAGACGAACCATGCCCTGGCGCAAAACCACTCGAGGTCTTTCTTCAAGTACGAGAATAAAGATTGAGTTTCAGGATGCACCCAATAATTGCGAGGGTGGTAGTGGTCAATGAGTGACCAATGCATGCCATTTTGTATCTAAGGCAACATATGTCATTTTCCCATGTTTGGGCACTTGTTTTCATTTTGTATATTGGGCACAATGTGTCATTTTGTAAAAAATATTTCAGATGATTTTGAATATGTGTGTGTGTGTACATTTCATGGAACGTATTTTATGAATGACGGTGTTTGTTTATTTGATGTTTATGAATGATGATTATGATGATTATAATGATACTACTAAAAATTATGTTAGACATTAGGAAATGAAAGCTAATAAAATAAAGATCTACCATCTCTAACGTGAGATCGTCTAGGTTCACCATTCCAAAAACTCATTGAAATAAACTAAGGTATCCATGGATGAGCCTTGAATGAGCTTGGATATCTTTCTCACTTTCCTCTTCCTAGTTAGCTAGAGGTAGGAGGAAAGTCCCATTTCAATTTGATCTATGTGGTTGGTGATGTAAGAGTATTTGGAGATAGTAGGTTTGATGAGATTATACCCATTAATGTTCAATCAATAGTATTTGGAAAACAAACATGGGGATTTTCTGCAAGGATAATATCGAGGATGAAAAATTATTTTAAAATGTAGAAACCTTGGCGAATCTTACTAATCCTTCATATGACAAATATAAAATGTTTGGCGATATTTTTGTAAAAATATTTAAATTTCTAAGGATTTTATATAGTTTGTATAGTTTTTTTGTGATTTGTAAGGTAAAATAATTTTATCCTATAAAATTTGGGCAAATCATTTTTAGAATAGTGAATATGTTTTTGGGAAAACCTTGGAAAATTAGCCCATGAGAAAAATTTAGCCCCTAAATCATCCCTGATTTTTTGTTAGGTACAAAATCTATTATATTAAGCAGAAAACACAAATACTGTAGAAAATACTAGTGTAAAAACAAAATGTAGAGAACCACAACACCAGAAATAATACCTTTATTGATATAAAACAATGTTCACTTTCCTCTTCGAGGGGGGAAAACTCCAAAAAAGCAACACTCTATTACAATAATTCTCAAGACAAGGCTTTCTCATGCATCCTACTCTTATTTATACTAATTCTATCTTCTAAAGAACATTCTAGAGGAAGATATTTCTAGAAGAAGAAGCTTCTATTAGGTCTTCTTACATTGACTTGTTCACATTTATTAAATAGGAATTATTAACTAATGCCAACCTTTATTACATGGAAAATATATTATTCTACCTACATGAGGGGTTAGGGAGGTTAGGTCCCTAACATGCCCCCCCCTTGAAGAACAACCTTGTCCTCAAGGCTTGAGATGAAGAAATTGTTGAAAAATGGTGGCATGATCCTAGGTGGCATATTCTAGATTTGAATCTTTCCACTAAACTAATACTTCCTCGATGGTGCACTGACGAAGACAACGCTCTTGTTGGTCCAAGATTGATTGTGGTTACAACCAAATAGAACCTTGTTCATCCAAATCAGGGAGATTGGTTTGAGTTTGGCACTTAGTTCCAATCACTTTATTTAAGCATGAGACATAAAAAACATGATGGAGATTAGAATGACTGGGAAAAGCTAAATGGTAGGCCACGAGTCCCACTCGCTTGAGAATTGCATAAGGACCATAAAAATTGGGAGCAAGTTTCTAACAATGTTAACATTTGAGTGAATTATGCTTATAAGGTTGCAAATGAAGATACACCTGGTCTTCTTCAACAAATTTATGTTTAGAACGACCTTGATCTTCTTTTTGCTTCATGTGATTGTAAGCCATGACCAAATTTTCTTTGAGGGTACGTAGAATGGCCTCTCGAACTGTAATATTTTTGTCAACCTCCTGAACCTTCAAGACATCCAGAATGTATGTGAGAACTGACGATGGATTTTGTCCGTAGACTACTTCAAAAGGAGTCATACGAGTAGTTGTATGGTATGATGTGTTGTACCACCATTCAACTAGGGGTAACCACTGAGCCCATTGATTTTGTTTTTCATATGAAAAACACCTCAAATATATTTCAAAACATTTGTTCACAACTTCAGTTTGGCCATCAGTCTAGGAATGATAGGCGATGCTGAGATGCAATTGGGTTCTCTAGAGCCTGAACAATTTTTTCCAAAAATTGCTTGTGAAATTGGGATCTCAGACAGAGACAATATAATGAAGTATGCCATGAAATTTGAAGATATTATCATGAAAATTTGATCCGCTGTGGATGAAATGAACAAGTGTTGAAGAGCACAGAAGTGAGAATTTTTGGAAAGATGATAAACTACCACCATGATGACTGAATTATTGTTTGATTTAGGTAAGACAACAATAAAATCATAGAAATATCCCTCCAAATAGCAAGGGAAATCAGAAGCGGTTGGAGTGTGCCTAGATATTTGAATGTTTATCCCTTGTTGCATTGATAGACATCACATTTAGCCACAAAGGTTTGGACATCCTGTTTCATACCATCTCATAAAATTAACGTTTGACCCGTTCATAGGTTTTGATAAACCCTGAATGCTCAACTGTGGGTGAAGCATGAAACTCAGAAATCACTCTGGATTTAAATTACGACTGTCTTCTTATATACAAAAGACCTTTGTAGTGAAGCTCTTCATTGTACCAATAGTACCCTCGAGAAGGTGGAGAATAATGTTTCAATTTTTGGATCGGGAGAGAAAGTTTGGGGTCTTGCAACCATTCCTGGAAAACAACTTTGAGCCAATTTGGTACAATTAAGGAGAGGTAAAAGTAAAACCCTTCTTCTTCACACTTCCTGGAAAGAGCGTCAAGAACCACATTTTGTTTTCCCTTCTTGTAAATGATCTCATAATCATATCTAAATAGCTTGGTCACCCATTTTTTCTTCCCCGGGGATGAAATTCATTGTTCCAAAAAATACTTGAGGCTCCGGTGATTAGTTTTAATCTGGAAGTGTTTCGCTAAGAGATAAGGACACAAAGATCCAGAACATGCAAATTAGAAAAAATTTCATTTTCATAGATTGATTGGCCCAAAAGTATCTTTGAAATTTGTTTTCTAGTGAAGTCCCAAGGCCTGCCATCTTGCATGAGGATTGCCCAAATTCTTTTTTCTGAAGCATCACATTCGAGGACAAAAGTCTTTGTGAAGCCTAAAATTTTCAGGACAACATTTGTGCACATAGACTCTTTCAAGGTGTGGAAGTATTAATTAGCTACTGGAGTCCAATTGAAAGCATTTTTTTTAAGGAGAGTAGTGAGAGGTGCTGCAATTTTTCCATAATTCTGAATTTTTTTTTTCAATAATAGCCTATTAAACCCAAAAATCCCTACAAGATCTTGAAAGTGTTAGGGTGAGGCCAATCCTACATAGTTTCAATTTTCTTAGGATCCACCTGTACATCATTCTTTTTGACAATATGACCTAGGTACTCCACTTTTGAGGATCCAAAGGAACATTTATATTGCTTGAGGAAAAGTTGGTGTTGAGAGAGTAGATGAGAAATTGATCCACATGGGCGAGATGGGCTATCCAAGTTTTAATATAGATGAGAATATCATCAAAGAAAACTAAGACAAAATGATAGAGAAAAGGACGAAAGACATGATTCATGAGACTTTGAAATGTGGAGGGGGGCATTACATAGGCCAAATGGAATTACCAAGAATTCATAGTGACTCTCATGAGTTATAAATGTAGTATATCCTTGGGAATGTCTTCCTCTTTCATATATATCTTGTGGTAGTTAGAGCAAAGATTAAGTTTAGTAAAGTATTAACAATGCTCAATTCATCCACTAGATCATTAATGACAGGAATGGAAAATTTGTCTTTGATGGTGAGTTTGTTGAGGGTGAAAAAGTTGAGACACATGCACCAATTTACTTCTTTCTTGAGTACCATGACCATAGGAGAAGAATAGGGCAAGGTACTAGGATATATAACACTTGCGTCGAGAAGTTCTTGAACAATTTTCTCAATTTCATTCTTTTGGGAAAATGGACGATGATAAGGGAGAACATTGGGAGGAAGACTTCCTGGGATGAGAGGAATGGAATGATCATGAACACCACGAGAAGGGGGAAGTCAATGGGGAGTGGAAAAAAAACACTTGGTGTTTGGAGATGATAGATTGGAGGTCATGATGCACAGAGGGTGTCTCAACTTCTTGAATGGAATGGAGCCGGGAAAATAATTCCCAAATGACCATTTTTGAGGCGATTTTCCATTTGATGTGAACTGATGATATTAGGGGATCCTTCTATGATTCCTTGGAACTTATACTGTTTCCCCTCCTGGTGAAATTGCATGGTTGATTCCTTAAAATCTAGGAGAACGAGGCCTAGAGTGCATAACCATTCAACATCGAGCACAATGTCACAACCACTCATGTCTATATAAAATATATGATATTTCAAGTGGTACTGACCAATTTGTAGCTGCACATTTTCACAACACCAACCACATTTCATGGAACCTCCATTGGAAATCATGATTTGAAAATTTTTGACGACATGGATATAGCAATTGATTTCTTGGGCAATGTGGTGACGAATAAAATTATGGGTGCTGCCACTATCAACAAGGATTATCAATTTCTTATGCTTAATGTAGCCAATGAGCTTGAGGGTTTGGGGAATAGAGAAGCCAGTGAGGGAATGCAACATAATCAACTTCTGGCGGGTCAGTGGTTGGAGTAGTATCACTTGTTGGGGTTAGCTCTTCCCCAGGGGGGACTTCAACTTCCTTGTCAACAACATCCTCTAAAATGGACATAAAAAGATTCTATTCCTTACACTTATTTAAGGGAAAATATTTTTCATCATAGAAATGTATTATCTTATTATGTTCTTTTCCAAACTCTAGGGATAGATTATTCATATCCATAGGGATTAATACAACCACATTAGCGCTAGAAGATGTGGTTGAATTTCTACTACCAAAATAAATGAGAAGAAATAACATGGAAGGATTGACCAAATGTTCTTTAGTGGTGAGAGGTTGATTGATTGATAGAGATAAATGCAAATTCTCTGGTAGAAAGTCTAAGTCGAAGGGTAGATCTAAATATCCTATTCATAGACAAGGAGATGATGGAAATGCGGTAAAGTTGGGCATTGCAAAAGGGACTGCAATTCAAATACAATGGAAGTTAGTACATGATCCGACGAGAAGCAATCGACTAAGAGAAAGATGACTCCAGATAAGGGATGCGATGTGTACCTGGCATCTACCAATACACAGTCGAATCAATATTTTTTGTTGATCGAATAAGGAGCATCCTATCATATGACACCACATAGAGAATGGTTATGTGAATATGAACAATATGAAGGAGGATACGTGTTCTTGGGGGATGAATCGACAACCAAAATTTTCAGACAAGGAAGAGTTCGAATGATATTGCAGGATGGGAGGAGTAGAACCCTTCCAAGTGTGCTACACATTTTGGGTTTGGAAAGAAACTTGATATATTTCAGAAATATGAGTGATGCAGGGGTGAACACTCTATTTCAGAAGGATTCGTCCAAGATGGTCAGAGGTGCGATGGTATTAATGAAAGGAGTTCGTATTGGAACCCTATACAAGTTACTATGGAGTGTCGACTCGATTGGATGTGACAACATAATTTCTTCTAAATTCGACTTGACTTCGACTTGACTCGGGCTGATTCAATTCAAACCAACTTGAAAAGTCATCATAAAGTTGACCCGACCATGTTGTGGCATGAGAGGATGGGACACATAGGAGAAAAAGGACTTCTAGCTGTGCATAACTAATGTATGGTTGGGTATTTTCCCGAATGTAATTTAGAAGTCGAATTTTGTGAACATTGTATATGTGGAAAACAAAGTCGGGTGAGGTTCCCATCTAGAGAGATAAGGGAAAATGGGATTCTAGAGTTGGTTCATAGTGATGTGTTTGGCCTTGTTTAAGTTCCTTCACTTGGTGGATCCCTGTATTATGTCTCCTTCATAGATTATTTTTCCAGGAAGACATGGATATATTTCCCGAGGAAGAAATCAGAGGTTTTCGATAAATTCAAAGAGTTTAAACTTCTTGTATAAAACCAGACAGATAATAAGATTAATGTTCTGAGAACTGAAAACGATGGTGATTTGATTAGTTCTGCAAGTAGTGTGGCATAGCACACAAAAATACCACACCATATAACCCACAACAAAATGGAGTTTTTGAGAGAATGAACCAAACATTAATGGATAAGGCAAGGAGCATGCTCAATGGTGTTGGGATCACACAAGAATTCTGGGAAGAGGTAGTTGACACTGAAAAATACCTATTGAATATTTCTCCTTCGTCGACGCTAGTCGACATGACTCCACATGAAGTATGGTCGGGTAATAATCATTTGGTTTCACATCTCAAAGTATTTGGCTATGATGCATTTGTGGATGTTCTTAAGGAAAAGAGGAGCAAGCTGGACAAGAAGGAATTCAAGTGTATTTTGATTGGATACAAAGGAGTGAAATGATATAAGCTTTAAGATCCTGCATCAAGGAAAAAAATGTACATTCGATATGTGGTCTTCAGAGAAGTCAGAAGTAAGTTTGAGCCAAAAGAAATTGTTTAGACTAATAATAATCTAGAGAAGGTGCGGTTTGAACCGAGGAACGAAGAAGATGATTCAGATGAGTCGACTGAATCATAAGGAGAGGTGGAAAAACTAACCTTGATTGTAAGGAGTTCAGAACGAGTAATAAAACCATTCAAAAGGTATAGTCCACCCTAATTCCGTTCCGCATTTGTGTTAAATGCCACTGACAATGAACCCAAGTTAGTTAGAGAGATAATCGAATCAGTAGAGGGAAAACTCTGGATGGATGCCATGGTCGAAGAGATGGAAGCCTTGCACAAGAATGAGACAAGGGACTTAGTCAAATTACCTAGTGGAAGAAATCCTGTCGGTAGCAAATGGGTATTCAAGAAGAAGACGAACGCAAAAGGTCAAGTCAAGAAATTCAAATCTCGACTGGTAGTGAAAGGATATTCCCAAGTCAAAGGAGTCGACTTCAGTGAGATTTTTTCCTCTATGGCAAAATTAACTTCCATTAGAGTAATAATGTCTTTGGCTGCAACATTTGATCAAGAAATAGAACAGATGGATGTGAAGACAACGTTCCTACATGGGGACCTGGAAGAAGAAATCTACATGAAACAACTTGAAGGATTTGTAGTAAAGGGAAATAAAGATTTGGTGTGCAAACTGAAAAGATCCCTTTATGTTCTAAAGCAATCACCAAGGATGTGGTACCAAAAGTTCAATACATACATCCTTAGTTTGGGGTTTGTGAGAAGCAAAGCTGATCAATGCATATATATATATATCAAAGAAGAAGGTGGAAATTTCATATATGTAGCATTGTATGTCAACGACATATTGTTGATTGGGAACAACATGAACACAATAAAGGAGGTGAAGAAGCAACTATCCTCTAAGTTTGACATGAAGGATCTCAGTGCAACAAACTTCATTATGTGAATGGAGATTAAGAGAGATCGAGCAACCAAAAATCTCTTGTTGAACCAAACAAAGTTTATTGTAACAATCTTGAAACATTTCAACATGCAGGATTACAAACCTATGAAGGTGCCAATTCTTATGGGAGCAAGGCTAATGGCTGAACAATGTCCAAGGACACAAGAGGGAATATAGGACATGGAACGTGTTCCCTATGAAAGTGTTGTTGGTAGTCTAATGTATGCGATGGTCTGCACTGGACCAAAAATTTTCGATGCAATGGGAGTGTTGAGTAAATACATGCCGACACCTAGGAAGGAGCACTGGACAACTGTCAAGAGAGTATTCAGGTATTTCCGTGGCACAAAATATTATGATATATGCTACCAAGGAAAACCTAGAGGTGATAGTGAATTAAATGTACATGGCTTTGTCGATGTCGATTGGGCTAGAGATCTAGATCGACGGAGATCGACCAATGGACATGTGTTCAAAATGTTCGGTGGAGCAATCAATTGGATGAGTAAGTGACAAATGGTCGTAGCCCTGTCAACAACAAAAGATGAATACTTGGAAGCCACTCATGGAAACAAAGAAGCAATATGGTTGCAAAGGTTGCGTTTAAGAATCGGGATTGAGAAAAGAGCTATGAAGATAAGTTGCGACAGCCAAAGCACAATATTTTTTGCAAAGAACCCTTCTTGTCATTCTAAAACTAATCACATTGATGTATAATATCATTTCATGAGAGACATGATGGAAAGAAACAAGGTGTTGTTGGAGAAAGTAGACACATTGGAAAACATAGCAGATTCATTGACCAAGTATGTGAGTGTTGTGAAGTTCTCTTGGTGCAGAGAAGCAATGGACATTGCTTCCATGGGTCTATGAACAAGAGTTCAAAGGTATCCTAGTTTCAACAAAGAAAACAACAAGTGTGAGAATGTTGGGTTGTTATATTCTTTGTAGTGAAAGTCTAGTCGAGGTGAATTGACTGACCGTCAAAGTCGAAGAAATTGAAATCAAGTTGAAGGTTGAGGTGGGTCGATCGGGTAAAGTCGAAGGTTGAGGTAGTTTGACCGAGTAAATTTGAATTCCAAGACATTGAAAACAAGTTGAATAGGTCAACCGAAAAGAGGTCGATAGAAGTGCGTGTGGAAACCAACTGAAGATCGAATGAAGGCCAACTGGTAATCCGACTTGGTAGTCGATTGTGACAGAATCCCAAGATTCACAAGATTTGTAGCCAATTATATGCGTGGATCTGTAACTGTTTTTGGGAACCTTTTCTTTAGGGTTTTTCCCACTATAAATATTATAAAGAAGGTGTGTTGTAATGTTGTAAAAGATGATGAATGGCTAATTGCGAATCAATAATCGTAGAGGTTGTTGGTTATGCAGATGTAAGCCGAATTGGCTACAAGGTTTTTCTTATGTAAAACAAGAAGGTATGCTGTCGATTGTGTCTTAGGTGTGGACCAAGGTTAGACATGAAACCTTTTATTCTAAATGAATAAGACAACAAGAGAGAAGAATGCTCAAAGAATGCTGGTTTTCTTGGTTTAGGTTTCCAGGGTAAAATATTTCTGTAATGTGTGTTTGTTTTTTCATTTTCTTTCTTGATTAAATCTTTCTTCCTCTCTTCTTCTAGGTTTAACATGGATGTGTTCCTCATTTTCTAACAGAGGGGATAGTAGGGGTGAGAGAGGGAAACAGGGATAGAGGGAGAGAGGGGAAAAGGGGGATACAGAGAGAGAGAGAGAGAGAGAGAGAGAGAGAGAGAGAGAGAGAGAGAGAGA
>JASDQU010284631.1:0-14549 GCA_032191745.1 Picea mariana
TTAATAAACTTCTCCAAGTGGTCGCATTGGCTGGGGCCGTGGATGTTTCCCCGTAGGGGTTTTACCACGTGAAAACATCGGTGTGTTGATCTTTGATCTGGTTATGTGAGTGGTTACTGAAGGTGTTCGTCCTCTGTTGGAATACCTGTGTTGTCGAACAATCTTCAATCTAAAATGACAACCATAGTAATTAAATTGCAAGTTAGGGTGAAAACTGAATGATGAGAAGATTTGATCAATCCAACAGTCATTTCATTTCTTCAAATAAACAAGGGAATCATGTAGATAAATCTTCGAAGGAGTCATACTTATAGTAACCATACCCGAATTTTATGATTACATGTGGGAATTTTCCCTTTTCCAAGCACTATAGGAAACCGAGGGAAGCTATACTGAACGACTAAATCTAAAATTGAAACTGTGTATGTTCAGACTTTGGAAGGGTTTACATAAGGGAACTTGAATACCTTTTGCGCCGAACATGAGAATGAGACATCGAAAATCCTTTCATAGACGAAAACCTGGGAAGAATTACCATTTACGAATATCAGTAATTTATATACAAGGGGAAAAAATTAAGAAGAACACCAATACAGTGATAATTGTTATTAACAGAGTATACTAGAATAATACTTAACTTATGGTTCACGGGCTCGCATGTATTTCCTTTTTCTTGTCGCCTTCTGTTTGGATAGATGTAATGAACCTCAAATTCACCATAAAAAAAAAAATATTTTCTATGACATAATTCAATTTTGTTTAAGCTTAGAAACTAAGAGAAGATAAGATTCATTTATGTCCATAACGTCATTATTACACCAGTCTAGTTTACTTCGAAGCATCCCTTTTTTCCTCTACGGTTTATGCCATTAAACAATAGTCTAATTATGGAAATTCAAAAAATTAAAGTGTATGATCTCATGGCGAGAAAAACTCTTAAAAAACAATCACGCTAAAAATTGGTTATTTCTACTCTACCTCTATCTTCGATGAAAATCCCCCATCGATTCTACTAGAACATTCCTTATAATAATAGAGTTGTTCCTATAACCAGAATTACAACCATGTTACTACAATTTTGTGGAAAAACAGAGGTCAATCGAGTTTCAGCGATTACTAATGTTGAACATCATCACACAACAACTCCCGAATTGCGAAAAGTTGAAAGGAAGGTGCGACTAGCACTTTGGGATTTTGGGGTTAGGAATTTCGCGATTTCAAATGCCAAACATTGACACACCACAACTCCCGAATTCCAAAAAGTGAAAATAAAGTGGGACCGACACTTTGGGGTTTCGGGGTTCAGGGATTTTCTATTCCAAATACCAAACATCAACACACAAGAACTCCCGAATTTCGAAAGGTGAAAGGAGGTGGGACCAACACTTCGGGGTTTCGAGGTTAGGGGTTTCTCTATTTCAAATACCAAACATCAATGCACCACAACTCCCGAATTCCGAAAGGTGAAAAGATGTGGTACCAACACTTCGGGGCTTCGGGGTTTAGGGTTTCACTATTTCAAATACCAAATATCAACACACAACAACTCCCAAATTCTGAAAGTGTAACGAATGTGGGACCAACACTTTGGGGTTTCGGTGTTTGGGATTTCACGACTTCAAAAACCAAACATCAACACATATCAATTCTCGAATTATGAAAGTGAAAAGAAAGTGGGACCAACACTTCAAGGTTTCAGGGTTTGGGATTTCGTGACCTCAAAAGCCAAACATCGACACACAGCAACTCCCGAATTTTGAAAGTGAAAAGAAAGTGGGACCAACACTTCAAGATTTCGGGGTTCAGGATCTCACGACTTGGAACTTCTTGTTTTCATTTTGTTTGTGCAACATTATTAATACAAGGAAGTCTAAATATGAATAGCTGTAGTTGTAGAACCTTGGGCAAAGGAAAAATTATGAAATAAGAAAGGTGCATCCAGGATTCCTTTACTATTAAAGTAGTTCATCTAATAGATCTACCATTGCAATTTATATAGTATAACTTTTTGTTTCTGTATTCTCTTGTTCGAAATACCTTTACATGGGTTAGGTTCATGGATTGTAAGGGAAACTGATATAGTAGTCGATCTTCCTACCTCATCTACAGATCTATTTTCTACACAGTTTGTTTAATGAATAGGAAAAGCAGTATAGTTTTCAAAACTAAGAAAGTTGTTCCGACATTACTCATATAGTTAGCTAAATTGAAAATACATCATAACCTCCACTCCTAACATGCAGATATCAGCAATTATTTGACTCAGAGGACAAATAAGGAAAGAAACTAGAAGTGGATCTAATTTAGAGGAAATTTTCTTCTAGGATTTATCCATGTGTTAAAACCCTGTAATATCTCGACTGAAGAAGAAATTGGCGAAGGTAACTGTTTCAACCACTTGGAGTCTTGGATCTAGCCCTTCAAGACTCAGAGAGGGCTCTCTCTTTCCGATTTAACTTGGTATGGAATAGGATAGATTTCAGGCTAGCTATGAAAGTATGGGTTGGGTTTTTGGTTTTTAAATGGTTGGTTTGGGACAACAAGGAGGACCATTGGGCAAATGGGGTCTTTGCTTAAATATATAATTCACTGTCAAATCTAGACAAAGATCTTACACAGGGAAAGGTAATGTAAATGTTGTATCAAATTAAGTTTGAATGGCGTTGATTTGAGGAAGAAATAGGGGAGGAAAACAACTAAGCAAAGGAGAAACTAAGAATTCCTTAACTGAGATTTTAGAAGAGAACATAAAGATCATCAAGAACTAGATGCAGAGTATTTCACCAATAAATTCTACTCTATTAATATCCTTTGACAATAAGAATTCAAAACAAGTGAAAAGATAACTAGAAAAATACTTAACAGGGAGGGGAAACACCACCAACACCTCGACACAAGAATCCTGTCAACAGTTTCTCTATTACTGACCGGTCATCTAAAGATTATAGAAAATACTCCTGGAAAATCAAGGACCCCAGTCCATCAAAGAAAAATTACCCCCTTCAGGTTGAACCCCCCTTTCATCTTTTCCACATGCATAGATACAAAATTTCCCTCAACCTTGCCAAGACTCGAGCTCTATCTCTACTTTCTGAAAATAGAAAAGCAGTTACAATCCTCTCGAAACCTATAAACTATCTCCTAAAACAAACAAAACAAAAAATCAAAGGAGAGTTCAATTTGGCAAATGCTGCTTGAACATCTGGAACACTGGAGGTTGTTAAGATTTTCTGGCGAATAGACTCTAACATCATCAAAACAAATAAATGCAGAATCAGTTGAATGCTTGAGGTTGTTGGAGATTTGATGCCAGCTGGACAATCAGTGCTCTAACCATTGCCTCAAATATAGGAAATCTCTCCCATTGTGATTTGGAAGAAATATCTTTCAAAACTAATTCTCCTTGGACTAAGGGATCGAAAATCCTCCTTGGCTAAGAATAGAAACAGGTTGCTTAAAATCTGGCATAGAATATTTGCCAAATTGGTCTATACTCCAATATGCAGGATTTGATCTTTGACCCTTCAAACATGGGCCAACTTGGAAGTAAAAGGCGCTAGGTGAAAACAAAATCAATGAACTATGTCCTTCAGCTCGTAAATTTGTAATTGATTTAGCCATCTACACTCTTATCTGCTTGATTCATCAAATTTTTCTGACAACTGAGTAATGGGAGATGAATATCTTCTTCCTTCATTAATAGATGCTCTATCACCTATTTTCTCTTTGTTTCTAAATTCGCGGGCTTTGTTACATAAAAAGACTTTGTCTCTTGTCTCTATCGAGCTCAAGTTGCACAGGAAATTCATAGCAATCATTTATCTGGACTATGTATCCCACATGAAATCATAGTTGTTTGCATAGGAAAATACATTTCCTTGCATCTTTTACTGTGATCAACTCTAATAAATATTCTCTTACAGAGGGATCTACTTTAGGGGTTTTAAACAATTCAAATCTAATTCAGCACCACCTCCCATCTGAGAGGAATCTATCTCATATATGGACATATACCTGAAATCCCATTGTCATATGTAAATTAGATAATCAATCCATAGAAAAATGTGTGAATGTCAGGATTTTTCAAGCAAGATGCCTCACAGGAATCAACCTCTTTCATTTTCCTGAAAATAAAAGAAATATAGGGCATCCACCAGTCTTTTCAGGATCTTTTTGATAGACATCACGATTTTTAATGATAAAAGAAAACTCCTGGGCACACAGGGTGTTTGAAATCGGCTCACAACGAAACGTAGAGACGTCACACTTAATGTTCTGGTCAAAGCATGAAGTTTGGAAAACCTTCTGCCCTTAAATAAATACCCGAATCCTTCCATGAACATCATTGTTGGAAGTGATAACATAAATGAAGTGTTTAATCAAAACAAAGGATAATGACTAGTTGCATTTACAAATGTAATGTGATCCTCCCGATCTGATCTATTCCCACCTTAACACTTGTAAGCACTTTGTTGTCATTCGATTTTGAATTGAATGTTGAACTAGCATTACGCATGCTTGGTTTGACAACTCCGCACTTTCTTGATCCATGCTTTTCCTTTTGTTGGCGATGGCACCTGGATTTGTGATTTTGACAACTGTGAAATCATTCTAGCATCTTCGCATGGGGTTTGAACTTTTGCTCCAGTTTTGGCGTATACCCGATGATATGAGCCAACGGATAGCCACTTGGAAGTTTGGCATTTGTGTGTTGCACGATGTTGCGTGCTAACCCCTGACATGTGTTGTGTTTTTGTGTGAGAGGTTGTGTGAAGATCGAGTCTTGTGTTTGGGTGTTGGCTTGCAAGTTTGTTGCTAACATTGGCTTGGTGGGCTGGTGCTCCATGCAAATTTGATCTCGGGTTTTTGATTATCATGTAGCTTGGCGCTCTGTCTATATGACTTGGGGAAGAAAACCAATAGATGTGTAAGATCCCTGGTCATGATATCCACTACAGATGATGCATCAACATAAGAACCTGTGCACATTGCCTGTCAACATCCTGACATTACTTGATACATGAGATCTGGTCAACCCCTGGGCGCACAAAGTAATTCTGTGTTTTTTATCTTTAAAGTTTTGGTGACTAATCCCACATTCATGAAGAGAAAATAAAAATGAGTATTGATATATGTCAATAGCCACAATGTATTTCGATGAAGTGAGCCCAAGGCTATCCACTTGTGCTTGGCCCCGACCTCTATGTTTGTTATAGTCTTGTGAAAGGTGCTAAGTCTCGGTGTTGAGTACTTGGAGGTTGGCCCTCGACCAATATACCTTTGGGAAAATATTTTTCAAACAATTTATATTTTGATATACAAGACAAAACACTCTTCATGAAGGCCGAGGGGCCAATTTTAGCTCAAAAGGAAAGAAATTGACTATAAAAACCAAATTTCGACTAATAAACCGAACTTTGCTTTCACCCAAAATAATAAAATTTTGCCATCCAAACCAAATTCATAATTTCTTGCTAAAAAATGCATAAGAACTTTAACTTCCTTTGAAGCTCGCATGTAGATACTCATCTTATGCTTGGTCAGTGTCGTGCGCTTTCTGTCGCCTTTACATCTTCACTGAACGTCATGAGAAAAAGGCAATCTGCTTTATGCCTTAAATAGATAGATATCAGTCAAAGTACTGATTTCCCTATTATAGGGTCCTAACATAGGCTCCACCTAGGGATGGTAGCTCCTCGTGAGGTGCCAAGAATCCATAGAACTCTGAATTTCGCAGACCAGCTAATCATTGGGCTGTCCCCAAACTTTAGACTGAAAATAAAACTATGAAGAGATAAAAAAGAAAAAGTGCGCATCCTGTTGAGCTTATTGGCACATTCCTACCTACCCTACTTTTCTAACAGTTACTGCTTCAATCGAGTAATGAAAAAGTTCCAGTGAAACCAACCCAGCAGTTGATCCCATGATTGGGTTTCCTCATCATGCTTGATGAAAATCAAGACTGAAATATGTACTGGCAACTAGTGACATATTTGGTCGTTATAGAGAATACATGTTTGAAAACTCAAGCTAACATGAACCTCCATGTAATCTGCTATAGGATCAATTAAATCATGATGCATGATATTCATTCCTAGATCTTCTATGACTAGTTGATCAGTTGCATTTTCAAAATTAAACCCTTCATTTACAACTTCAACCTTATATTGGAAAACATAATCATCATCAATCTGCCAATCAATAGGTAGTACAATTTCCTCTTGCTTTGGAGAAGGAAGATTTTCCAAGAATTCTTTGAGGTCTCGGAAATTGTATGACTGAATTTCAGAATCCAAAAGTTCAATATCATTTTCGAACTTTTCAACAACTAGCTCAAGAAAACAAATTTTACTTTTGGGAGAAAATTTGCTCGATTCCAACATACGAAACACAGTTGTTAAAAAGTCTTCGTCAATGTGAAATTCTTCTAGCTTATTTTTGAATTCTTTTAAATCTTCAAGAGATAGAGGATTCACAACATACCCTGTCATCTTGAAACATCATCAAGGCTTGGAAATCTGGATTCTTCAACAGTGAAGTCGCTTGTGAACCTTGAAGCTCGGGATCTTGAAAAATGGAGTCGCCAGGTGAATGGTACAAACTTTCTGTGTTTGGCTCCTGTTCACCATCAGAAGTCAAATATGAACTTGATATGTTTTCCTAGGGAACTTAAAATCTCATCCCCAGTGGAGTCGCCAAAATGTTAACACCCTGTAATTTCTCAGCTGAAGAAGAAATTGGCGGAGGTAACTATTTCAACCACTTGGAGTCTTGGATCTAGCCCTCCAAGACTCAGAGAGGGCTCTCTCTTTCTGATTTAACTTGGTATGGAATAGGATAGATGTCAGGCTAGCTATGAAAGTATGAGGTTTTGGTTTTGGTTTTTAAATGGTTGGTTTGGGACAACAAGGAGGACCATTGGGCAAATGGGTTCTACGCTTAAATATATAATTCACTCTCATATATAGAAAAAGAAATTACACAGGGAAAGGTAGTGAAAATGTTGGATCAAATTAAGTTTGAATTGTGTTGATTTGAGGAAGAAATAGGGGAGGAAAATAGCTAAGCAAAGGAGCAGCTAAGAATTTTTTAACTGAGCTTTTAGAAGAGAACATAAAGATCATTAAGAACCATATGCAGAGTATTTCACCAATAAATTCTTCTCTATTAATATCCTTTGACAATAAGAATTGAAAACAAGTGAAAAGATAACCAGAAAAATACTTAACAGAGAGGGGAAACACCACCAACACCTCGACATAAGAATATTGTCAACAGTTTGTCTATTACTAATTGGTCATCTAAAGATTACAGAAAATACTCCTGGAAAAGCAAGGACCCCAGTCCAACAAAGAAAAATTACCCGCTTCCGGTCGAACCCCCCTTTCATCTTTTACATCTACATATATAAAAAAGTTCCCTTAGCCTTGCCAAGACTTGAGCTCTATCTCTGCTTTCTGAAAATAGAAAAGCAATTACAATCTTCTTGACACCTGTAAATTGTCTCCTAAAACAAACAAAACAACAAATCAAAGGAGAGTTCAATTTGGTAACTGTTGCTTAAACATCTAAAACACTGGATGTTGTTAAGATTTGTTGGCAAATAGAATCTAACAACATCAAAACAAATAAATGCAGAATCAGTTGAATGCTTGAGGTTGTTGGAGATTTGTTGCCAGCTGGAGGATCGGTGCTCTAACCACTGCCTGATATATCGAAAATCTCTACCACTTGTGATCTGGAAGAAATATCTTTCAAAACTAATTCTCCTTGGACTAAGGGATCGAAAATCCTCCTTGACTAAGAATAGACACAAGTTGCTTAAAATCTGGTACATAATATTTTCCAAATTGGTCTATACCCCAATATGCAGGATCTGATCTTTGACCCTTCAAACATGGGCCAACTTGGAAGTAAAAGGCATCAGGTGAAAACAAAATCAATGAACTATGTCCTTCAGCTCGTAAATTTGTAATCAATTTAGCCATCTACACTCTTATCTGCTTGATTCATCAAATTTTTCTGACAACTGAGTAATGGGAGATGAATATCTTCTTCCTTCATTAATAGATGCTCTGTCACCTATTTTCTCTTTGTTTCTGCATTCACGGTTTTTGTTACATAACAAGACTTTGTCTCTTGTCTCTATCGAGCTCAAGTTGCACAGGAATTTCATAGCAGTCATTTATCTGGACTACATATCTCGCATGAAATCATAGTTGTTTGCACAGGAATATACCTTTTCTTGCATCTTTTACTGTGATCAACTCTAACAGATCTTCTCTTACAGAGGGATCTACTGTAGGGGTTTTAAACAATTCAAATCTAATTTTCCACCACCTCCCAACTGAGATGAATATGTCTCATTTATGGACATATACCTGAAAACCCATTGTCATATTTAAATTAGACAATCAATCCATAGAACAATGTGTGAATGTCGGGATTTTTCAAGCAAGCTGCCTCACAGGAATCGACCTCTTTCATTTGCCTAAAAAGAAAAGAAATATAGGGCATCCACCAGGATTTTCATGATCTTTTTGATATACATCACGGGTTTTAATGATAAAAGAAAACTCTTGGGTACACAGGGTGTTTGAAATCGGCTCACACAGAAACGTAGAGACATCACACTTAATGTTCTGGTCAAGGCAATAAGTTTGGAAAACCTTCTGCCCTTAAATAAATACCCGAATCCTTCCATGAACATCATTGCTAGAAGTGAGAACATAACTAAAGTGTTTAATCGAAACAAAGGATAACAACCAGTTGCATTTGCAGCTGTAATGTGATCCTCCCGATCCGATATATTCCCACCTTAACACTTGTAAGCGCTTTGTTGTCATTCGATTTTGAATTGAATGTTGAACTAGAATTACGCATGCTTGGTTTGACAACTTGGCACTTTCTTGATCCCTACTTTTCCTTTCGTTGGTGATGGCACCTGCAGTTGTGATTTTGGCAACTGTGAAATCATTCCGGCATCTGCGCATGGTGTTTGAACTTTTTCTCCAGTTTTGGCATATACCTGATGATATGAGCCAATCGATAACCACTTGGAAGTTTGGTGTTTGCGTGCTGCACGATGTTGTGTGCTAACCCCTTACATGTGTTTTGTTGTTATGTGACAGGTTGCGTGGAGCTGGAGTCTTGCGTTTGGGCATTGGCTTGCAAGTTTGTTGCTAACCGTGGCTTGGTGTGCTGGTGCTCCATGCCAATTTGATCTGGGGCTTTTGATTATCATGTAGCTTGGCGCTCTGTATATATGACTTGGGGAAGAAAACCAACAGCTGTGTAAGATCCCTGGTCATGATATCCACTACAGATGGTGCATCAACATAAGAACCTGTGCACATTGCCTGTCAACATCCTGATATTACTTGATACATGAGATCTGGTCAACCCTTGGGCACACAGAGTAATTCTTTGTTTTTTATGTTTAAAGTTTTGGGGACTAATCGCACATTCATGAAGAGAAAATAAAAATGAGTATTGATATATGTCAATAGCCACAATGTATTCCAATGAATTGATCCCGAGGCTATCCACTTGTGCTTGGCCCCAGCTTGTATGTTTGTTTTAGGCTTGTGAAAGGTGTTAAGTCTCGGTGTTGAGTACTTGGAGATTGTCCCTCAGCCAATATACCTTTTGGAAAATATTTTTCAAACAGTTTATATTTTAATATACAAGACAGAACACTCTTCATGAAGGCCGAGGGGCCAATTTTAGCTCAAAAGGCAAGAACTTGACTATAAAAACCAAATTTTGGCTAATAAACCGAACTTTGCTTTTACCCAAAATAATAAAATTTTGCCATCCAAACCAAATTCATAATTTCTTGCTAAAAAATGCACAAGAACTTTAACTTTCTTTGAAGCTCGAAAGTAGATACTCATCTTATGCTTGGTCAGTGTCGTGCGCTTTCTGTCGCCTTTACATATTTATTGAACGTCATGAGAAACATTGTTATGAGCAATCTATTTTATGCCTTAAATAGATAGATATCAGTCATAGTACTAATTTCCCTATTATAGGGTCCTAATGCCATGCATAACCCTTTCAACTATCATACAAAAATAAATGGCCCAATTCTATCGTTCGTTCAGAAAGGGGTCATTCGAGATTATATTTTCCCTATATTATCTGCCAGTCTTTAGGTTTCATGAATTCAACCTGATTTCTCCTACGCATTATTATCTACCAAAATTAGTAGATGCATTACATCCATGATTGAATCATTCACCATAGAATGGAAATTGTTTTAGTTCCGATTTAATAAATACATGACATCGGATGAAACATTCGAACAGAAAATGGAAATCGTTACAGTTCCGATTTAGAAAATACAATGCATCATATATAAGATCATTCAGACAGAGAAGAAGTAGAGAACATATCTGAACCAGATCGCGAGAAGACAAAGGGAACAACCATGTTCCTCCTAACCGTAGAACAGGACAACCAAATCACTTGTCTGATTCACCCCCTAGCCTAACCATGAATCCATGAGGGAAAACTTGGAACCTCTTCCTCCACAAATGTCTTTCCCTTTCAGTAGACTCCCCTTGCCTCACACTCAATCAGTAGTGTTCATAACAGGAAGAGAGCTTAAAATCCTTTTCCCAGCATACCTGGTAGTGTCCTGCCTCCTTGCATATGCCATTTATCCATTTTTCCCAGGTCTTTTTTACTCCCTTGGGGGATTTTCGCAGCTTTCTAAGTCCCTGATTTTCAGGGGCTGCCAATGGCCAAATCTCTGATTTTCCACTTGTAATAATCAGCCCAGAGGTAGTTCCCCACTCATGGAGTCATAGTCCGCTGATTTTAACATGGTTGTTCCATTTGTCCTCTTGCAGTTAATATAAATATTGTGTTTTTATACAAGTGTCATAATCAAATAGTTATTTGAGTACAATCATATCTCTACCTAACAGTCATAATACTTAATTGCAAATATCAAATTCGAACTTCAGAATTTCCGTAAATGGTAAAAATTTTCCAAATTCAAATTTACTAAAAACGGAAATAAATTTCCAGGAAATTTAAATTTCCAAAAATATTTTATTTTTGCGGATATCACATCCTTTCCCCCTTCAGTAAAAAACTATCCTTAGTGTTCATTCCTTTCTTGGAACAGAGTTGGATGAGATTTCCACAAATCTCCCTCCAACTCCCAAGTGGCCTCCTCAAGACTAAAGTGATTCCATTGCACCTTTACCTGAGCAACAACTCTGTTCCGAAGTGTTATTTCTCTTTAGTCTAGAATGCGCAGGGGTTCCACCTAGAACTCACTTTCAGGTTCCCCCTGCACCAAGTTCCAATCAATCATATGAGTAGGGTCATGAATATACTTTTTCAATAGTGAAACATGAAATACATTATGAATTCTTAGATTAGCTATAAGTGCAAGTTGATATGCTACGGGTCCAATTCCATCTAGTATCTCAAACGGCCCACAAAATTGGGGTGCCAACTTGACACAGTTCCCTAACTTCAACAAGATTTTTCAGGCTTTGACTTTCAAGTAAACATGATCTCCCACTTGAAATTCCAAGTGTCTTCTTTTCAGATGTACATAACTCTTTTGTCTGTCCTGTGCTTCTTTCAAGTTTTGTTGTGCCTTTTTTACCATGTTCTCCTTTTCTTGGAGCATCTCTGGTCCAACCATGAGTCTGTCAGCCTAGTTATCCCAGCTAATTAGAGTTGTACACTTCCTACCATACAATATTTCAAAGGGTTCAACTTAGCCGAAGTTTGGTACCCATTGTTATATGCAAATTCTACCAAGTGAAGGTAGTCTTCCCACTTGTTCGGTGTTGTTCTTACATACATGTGGATCATATCCTTTATGATTTGGTTTTTCCTTTCGGTCTGTCCGTTCATTTGAGGATGATAGCTTGTACTGAAATTCAAATTAGTTTTTAGCCCTGCAAACAATTCCTTCCAAAAGGAGGATGTGAATTTTACGTCTCTATCTGAAATCACCATTTTAGGAATACCATGCAGTCTAAAAATTTATTTCATGAATATTTTAGCAATGTTTATAGCTTTAAAAGTAGACTTTACAGAAATAAAGTGTGCAAACTTACTGAGTTTATATATTACAACCATGATAGAATCATTCTGTTTCTGAGTTTTAGGAAAACCTGTTATAAAGTCCAGTGATATGGTCTCCCATTTCCATTTTGGTACTGGTAATGGCTATAATAGGCCAGTTGGATGATGGTGTTCAACCTTAACCTGTTGAAAATCCTGACACCTAGCCAAGTATTCTACTGTTTCGCCTTTCATATTAGGCTAGTAAAATAGTTTTCTAAGTGTTGTTATAATTTTTTGGTAACCTAGATGACTAGAATATGGTTTCTTATGCACTTCATCGAAAACTGTTAATTTTAACTCTATTGAATCTGGTATGTAAAGTCTGTTTTTAAATCGTAATAATCCCTTCTTGTCGATACTTATATCTGGTTTATCTGAGTCTGCGGTACTGTTTTGCAAGTTTGTCATCATGTTAGTGTAATTTTCGTCCCTGATACCAACCATCCTTACTCTTTATTCCATATCACTTTCTGCCCTGCTGATATTTACCTCAAATAACACATGGACTCTTCTGCTTAAAGCATCTTCTATTTTATTTTCTTTTCCCTTTATATGTCTGACTTCGAAGTGAAATTCGCTCAAGAAGGCTAACCATCTGGCTTGCCGTGCATTCAGATCCGGTTGACTAAACAGATATTTCACACCACTATTATCCGTCAATAGTAGAAATTTCCTTCCCATTATATAGTGTCGCCACATTTTTCAGGCATGTATTACTGCTGCCAATTCTAAGTCATGAGTGACATAATTTTGCTTGTGTTCTTTTAATTTCCAGGACTCGTAACAAATCACGTGCCCTTCCTGAGTTAGAACACCACCTAGTCCCTCTTTACTTGCATCAACACATACTGTGAAGTCTTTATCTGGGTCTGCTACCTTCAAAATGGGTGTCGATGTCAATAATTCCTTTAGCTTGTTAAAACTATCTTGACACTTTTGCAAGTAGTTAAAATTGGTTCCTTTCTTTTGTAATGATGTGATAGGGTAGGCTATCTTGGAAAATATTTCTATAAACCTACGGCAATATCCGGTGATTCCCATAAATGACCGGATGTCTACTACATCCTTAGGTACTGGCCATTCCATAATGGCTTTTGTCTTTTCCGGGTCTACAGCAATACCTTCCGAGGAAATGACATGTCCTAAATATTGTATCTCTTTTTGATAAAAGTCACACTTGTCAAATTTGGCGTACAGTTTGTGTTTCCTCAACATTTGCAGAACTATCTTTAAGTGTTCATCATGTTCTTTTTCCGTCT
The DNA here is from genome assembly GCA_032191745.1 of Picea mariana. Taxonomy (NCBI): domain Eukaryota; kingdom Viridiplantae; phylum Streptophyta; class Pinopsida; order Pinales; family Pinaceae; genus Picea; species Picea mariana. The sequence continues at coordinate 13,359 of JASDQU010284631.1, forward strand.
TTGAATAGACCAAAATATCATCGATAAATACTACTACGAACTTGTCTAAGTATTGACTGAAAATGGTGTTCATCAAGCTATGAATACAAACTCATGGTGTAAATATCTTGTTCGAAAAGTTGTTTTGTTTATGTCCTCGTCCTTTATCCTAACTTGATGAAAACCGGATCGTAAATCCAATTTTGAAAAGATATTGTCCCCACCAACTTGATCGAACAGATCATTTATCCTTGGTAAGGGGTATTTGTTCTTAATGGTCATTTTGTTCAATTGTCTATAATGGATACATAGTCTTAGAGTACTATCTTTCTGTAACGTTCCTCCTCATTACGACGACCAACCTCTTAACAAGTGCTAATATTTTAATTTTTTTTTGTGTGTGCACGTGTGTACTAGGATAATAAATACATTCAACTCTACATCACCGTATGATGATGAACATGGCGCATGAAATTGCAACAACAACATAACGATCGAAGACGCACATCAAGCATCCATAAGCAAAGGGTGATAAAAAATCGACGAGAATAAAAATAATAACTACCCATCCGTCCTACCCTGCAATAGTTAGGACCTCCAAGACACATAAGCAATTCTCAAGCCCAGGTTCCCATCGATTTTAACCATTTAAAGTCTCAGGGATGGCAACTTTTCTAAGGAACATGGAGGTGTCTACATCCCGCCTGACACAAGCAGACCAAGCAACTAAACGATTATCAACAAGTACAACTAACTAAAAGAACAACCACGTCCTCTACGGAAGGTGCAAGTCAGAAGGATTCTAACAAATAATCAACCATTAGTTAAGACTCAACATTACCTACGACTCAAATGGCAACAAGTATAGATCAATCACTTCATTTAAATTCCATTAGTAGACGAGTTACCAACCCAACCTTAAAAAGAAGTACATACAATTAATTGCAACTTCCACATTAGCTAAGTCATAATAATTTATTGTACTTAGTTTCAAGGACCTTACACCTATTGCCAGAACGAAGTCTTAGAACTAAATTTTACAAAACGAAAAATTCCCTATACACCCATTGCTAGAATGAATTCAAATTTATTATTTTTTAACTATTCATTAATACTGGTAATATATATATATATATATATAAATATATATATATATATATATATATATATATATATATATATATATATATATATATATATATCTATGGAAAA
>JASDQU010284633.1:0-12519 GCA_032191745.1 Picea mariana
AACTGTGCAAGTTTGTGCTCTTTGAAGATTTTGTTGAAGTTGTAGATGTCTGCATGGATCTGATGAAGTATATGCATCATTGATATTTCCACACATATCCACTTTATATTCTTGTAATGAATAATATCCAAATAAATTTTGGATGAAATTTTGAAAACCGTGCGACCGTTTCCAAAAAAATGTTGAAATTTTGTTTATTTTAAAATGATCATAACTTCACTTTCCAGACTCCATTTCGGATGATTTGTTTTTTGAAATTGGATATTTTCCCGAGAGGAATTCAAATATCCAATTTGTTTCTTCAAATGTTTCTCAAAAAATATCAGAATGGAGTCTAATGTGCGCGGCTCTCTTTTTGACTCCTGAGATGCATGCATGGTGCATGCAAAAGTGTTTGCATGTGACTCCTGAGATGCATGCAAGGTGCATGAAAAATTTTCTGCATGTAAATCCTGAGATGCATGCCATATATCTTCCACATGAATTTCAGAGAACAAATCTGAAATGGAGTAGACATTATCTTCAATTATTGGAATACAAATTTCTGCAAAAACTTTTGTAGAAGACTCTTCATAATAGGAAGCCTGATCTTCTGATGGATTCTCTTCTGGCTCTATCTGTTCAACCTCCTGCATGAAATATTTACAATATTATTTATTCATAAATAGAACCTCCAATCTGGTCCATAATTCATTTGGATTTAATCCTTGTGATTGTTCATATACTGTATGGAAAAGTTCAGGAGAAACAGACATGTCGATACTTCCTATGGCCATATCTTGTCTATTGAGAAAGTCATTTTTCTCATTGACATAATCATGATTTACTCCCATTTCCATGGTTATTTGGTACAAGCCTCTACATCTAATATGAAGCATAATTTTTGGCTTCCATTCCAAATAGTTATGAGGCGTGAAAAGTATTTTCGGCGAATAATCCATCTTTTTGTTGTCTTCAATCTTTTGTACTTGCAAAAAATGATTTGGTGTAGCTTTTTGTTAGCATTCTATTGGCTCTGATACCATGTAAATGTGTTGAACTTGCACAAAATATATCTAGCTAGAAAATACTACACACATTTGCAGAGAGAAAATGATAAAGAAGAAGCAAGATAGAAAGAATGGAAGAATTCTCATTAATTGTATTCCACACATAAAGAGTGAATAATTTAAAATATATATAGGATACATGAGTAACTAATGAGACACAGTGGTGGTCTAGATTGATTTGGAAACACACCAGCAGTTACAAGAGTAAATTGCCACCTAGTCTAGTCTCTCAGGAAGTTACAGGAGTGAACTGCCACCTAGCTGAGTTAACTAGTCAACTAGTCTTCAGTTAACTGATTGAAAAAAGAGTAGTGAGTTGGTGATGATCCCAATTTTGCATGGTGATGAAACCAATGAAACATCTAAACTCAACTCAACTAGTCAAACTGAAGTGTCAACTGAAGGAGAATATTCTCCAGGTGGAATATTCTCCCCTAAAATATAGGAGACTGGATAATGACTAATTATGACTAATAAACAAGGAATAACCTTAGGAAAAGTAAATCCTAGGTCTGTGTGAAGTAACTCCAAAAAATACCACTAGAGAGTTTCATAAAGGCGATTGTGGAGGGAACCAATATTGGAAAACTACTATTCACAAGATATTAAGGGATGCGTTCTATTGGCCTAGAATTTTTTTTGATGTCTACAAAGAAGTTTCAAGCTGTTATGAATGCCAATTTTTTGATGGGAAGATAAAATTGCATCCTTTTCCTTTGAATCCTATCTCTGTTGAAGCACCCTTTAGACAATGGGGCCTTTATTTCATAGGAGAAATTCATCCACAATCCTCGGCTCAACACACGTGGTTACTGACAGCCACATATTACTTCACCAAGTGGATTGAAGCAATTCCCACCAGGCAAGCCACAAATGTTGTTATCATTCAGTTTTTGGAAAACAATATTTTGTACAAGTTTGGTTGTCCAATCAAAATCATTACAGACAATGTAGAAACATTTAAGTCCAAGAAAATGGAAAATTTTTGCAGTGATTCGAATATAACTCTTGGCCATTCCACAACTTATTACCCTCAAGGTAATGGATTGGCTGAGTCATCCAATAAGAGCTTAACCAGAATTATCAAGAAGTTGTTGCAAGATAAAAAAAATGCTTGGAATAAAAAGCTCATCCATGTACTATGGGCTGACAAGATCACTACCAAAAGGTGTATTGCCACTTTACCCTTCCATATTGTGTATGTCACAGAGGCAAATTTTCCTACTGCATTAGGATTGTCAGTGATGAGATTGCTACAGGAGAAATATGTTGAACCAGATGCCACTCGAAGGAGAAAATATGAACTAATAAATGTCCAACAAACAAGAGAGAAATCCTTCAACAACTCTCAGCTGCACCAAGACAAGATTAAAAAAGATTTTGACATGCATACTAAGGAAGATGATTTCAAAGTTGGGGATTTGGTGTTGAGATGGGATGCCAGAAATGAGGACAGGGGAAAGCATGGGAAATTTGACCATCTATGGCTAGGGCCTTTCAAAATTGTGGCATACCATGGAAATAATGCCTAAATGCTACAGGAACACAATGGATATCTCGTTGGTGGAGGACCTATGAATGGTAGGTTTCTTAAGCCTTATATCGCTTAAAGGAATTTTCACCTTTTCCATTCATTGTATATAACCATTTTTGTTTTCCAGTTGAAGCAGTTGGAATCAAATCAATAGAAATTAAAGCCTGAAGCAAAGGCCCTAAGTTATGTTGAGTATAATTTGACTTTTGAGAATAAAATGTTGATCGATTTAGTTGCAAGAGTAAAATAAAGCCTAATGGGTAGGCACTTGGTATGTCATTCTTTGCTACCTCACTAGGAGGATATCATCCCCAGTTGGAGCTCATGTTATCACCATTAAATTTTTTGTGTGAAATCAATATTTCAAGACTTAGTGAGGTGATAAATTGTTTTGGAAGCCCGAAAAACTAGAGAAGGGGGTAAATCTGGCAGGAAGAGGCTATATCTGGTGGGGGTGCTAAGGTGATGGGACCTGATATGTCGAAGATCACGATAACTCTAGATCAACGATTGAGGATCATTTCGGGAGGAGAAGTAGTGTGGAGGATAATTCTAGAAAGTGGGTCGAAATCTAAACTATGGTTTTCGGTCAGGACCACGTGGCACCATCATATGCATTTCAGGGTGAAAAGTGGGTTGCCCTAAACCACTTCCTCATGCCTTCGAAATTGGAAAAAGGTATAAAATGGAATTTGTCATGTATTTTATTATTATTTCAAAAAAGACTAGACCGTCCGTTTGAAACTTGGTGCGACCACCTTCGTTCGACTGCAACTCAAAAATGTGCCATCACATGCCATTTCCGCTCATTTCCAGGTATTTTTCATCGCCTCCATGGACCCTATCATAACTTCAGTAACATAGAAAGACCCTGTGTCGAATGAAGAATCCCTAATTGACTGAGATTTAGACACTTTGGACACCAAACTCACCATTTCTCCCATCTCCATGTCCAGAAGCAATTTTTCTGATAATGTAGGAAGGAGTATACCATTCCTTGAAGCAGTCCAGGCCTATTTTTCTGACCCCCCAAAGTCTTTTCCATTGAATTCAGCAGGAAAAGAATCATATCTGAGACTGAGCATTTCCTAAAATTTCATAAAGCCTCCAACCCCAAATTCCCTTTTATCATTTGCCCCTTCATTGTCAAAACCAGATCATGCTTATCTTAGATTCAAGCAAATCTCAAAGATTTTGGTTTTGCACAACTACAGGGAAGAATATATGATCCACATCAAATCATATCCAAGAGAAGAATGATGAAAAAACATGCCCCTTATGAGCACGAACATGTTGAGGATTTTGATAAGTTGGCAAATATAGAAGTCTATGTTGATATGGAAGCAATCCTGCAACCAAATCAAACACAATAGGTGGAGGTGACCCTACAACATATTTACACACAACAATATCCTCAGAAACTAATATTCAAAGTCCCCAAGGTAAGTGTTTAAAACAAGCGAAGTAGTTCAGAGGCCATAGACACAAATGATCAAAAGACTGCTCCTAAGAAGATGAAGATTACACAGTCTCCGTAGATAGTGAATTTGGAAGAGGAAGAGCATAAAGAACAAGTAAATATAGATATGGTGGAGAGTGGCACTAGCACTATAGAAGTTGAAAAGGGAAGCAAGCTCCAAAGTGAAGGAAAATCAAGAACCTTTAGCAACAAAAAAAATAAAATTGATAAGACATTTGGGGAAGCTTATCAATCCAAAGAAGATTTGGCAAAACGATATGTTGAGAAAGGAGACATGGCTATGGGTGAGATGAGGGATTTAGTCCTTGAAGTGGAAAATATTCTCAGCACAAATATTCTATGTTCACAATAAGGGATATTGAGAAGGGAACCTTTAATATAGCAGTTGCAGATGAAGACAATGTATCTGAGATCAAGATAAAGCATGACAACATCAATGCTCTAGACAAAGTCAAATTCCACAAGAATACCAGTGATATGTTGTATTTTGATTACCTGAGTTTAAGCTTGAAGAATTCAAAGTTGTCATATTATGAAATGAAATTAGAAGGGAAGTTGAGGCAAGAAAAATAATCTAGCAGAGCTTGGAAGACTCAGGTCAATAGGCTGGGATCTGAAGGCCCCCAAGGGGTGAAATCCTCATTGGATGAGAAGGACAAATTGATTCAAATTTTAAAGAAGAAACTGAAAATTTCTGCCATAGAGCATAAAAAAAAAACATAATTGGTTGCTCTAGAACAGGAAAAAGAAGAATTTCGACAAGAGACATTGGACTACAAAGATAGGGTGTTGCAGCTAGAGAAAGAAAAGATGAAATGGTCACAAGAGAAAACAAAATTGTTGAATAGGGATGTAATTGTAACTCCCACTACAAAAGCTGGGCCAAACACTGAAGGACTTGTCCAGGTTATGTCACAAGTTATCTCGAAGGTAGGAGAAACGAAGGGTTTAAAAGGAGACATAGAGAAATTGAAACAGGAAATGCAAGAAAAGGATGAAAGAATGACTCAACTTCAAAACGAGAATGGAGCCTTGTAGGAAAAGATAGATAATTTGAAGATGATATTGAGAGGAAAATTCTTGTTGCAGGGGTCCAAGCACATCATCTGGGATTATGTAGTTGTTGAAGCTACCAAGTTCAGAGTGTATTTGAATTTCATCAATGATAAAGACAACATGGCCATCACAACTAGAAGCAGGTGCATTGTTGTAAATGAGACTTTAGAAAAGAAACCATCAGAGTGGTCCCAAAATTCCATAAACCTGCTCAACTCCATCCCTACTGTAGAAATTTAGACAATTGGAGTCAAATATAGAACTACATTGATCATCTGGTCCATGAGGGTTATTGCTAAACATAACCTACTAAAATTAGTCCAAACAAAGGCAACACAGATGGAACAAAGTGTACAAGAGTTCAAGGATCTGTTTGAATAATTGTTTATTAAAGGCCTCCCACCATTTTGGTATGGAAAAGGAAAATTATATGATCAGGAAGAATATAACGCCCGACTCACTCAGTGCAGAATGGATCACTTCAAGTTTGAAAACCTGGAGGAAAACCTGAAAGGAGCAACCCTGGTTGAACATCTGATTATAGATTTTGAGGTTCTGAATCAGTTCAAAGAAATGAAAATTGGACTACCAGTCATGACATATGCCTCCTGCATTGAACTCGAGATCCTGATCAAAGAAATGATGGATTATGATATCCCTTCTGACTTGCAATGGAAGGAGATAGTACGGATGGGTAAGACAAAGTGAAATTTTCCAGGGTCCAGTAAATGATGTCCAGGTGTCACTGAAGATGGCAGATCAAGTATAAGACCAGAACAAAACAAGTGGAAGTGGAGAAGAAAGGATTTGAAGCGTAAAAGGAGTTATAAGCCAAATCATCAAACATTTTCTTGTTAATCATTGTAATCGGTTCCAAAACCAAAACTATCATTTGTAATTATTGTAATCAGTTTCAGAAACTGAAACGTTTCATTTCAAGCATTGTAATCGGTTTCAAACCGAAGGAACTCAAACTTTTATAAATATTAGGAGTTACAAATGTATTAGGGGTTGGTAGAAGTGCAAGAGCACGATTTTAGCTATTCGAAACTTAATTTGTAATTTTTTGAAGATGAATTGAATACGCATGCAGAAGTCTTGAAGTTTCCTTGAAAAGATTCTAATGGTGGTGACCTGAGTTTTGTCTCCTCTCTTTGTATGTATTTCCTATATTTATGATTTCATTTTCACTGTATTCTATTTAAATTGGATAGTCAAAGGCCCATAATTCATCTTGTGATGCTCTCAGATGAAGCAATTTAAACTGTGTTAAGTTATTCCTAACTAATTCATAATTCATTTATTTAATACTCTGATGCAGTTATATGTTTTATTTTCTTCCTACACTCTGCAAATTTACAAATTATAACTCATATTTATCGCCTCATTTAGCCTTTATCCTCTGCAAAATTCTACTAGCCAATCAGTGTTTCCATTCATTTTCAGAAGTTTGACTCCATAGCCCTAAGTGTCCCTCCCCTTCCTTTCCAACACATTTATAAAAAACCCCCCAAACCAACAAAACCTAGCCATTGATTGTCAAAGCAACACCAAGTGACATGAGAGAGCCCTCTCTGAGTTGAGAAGGCTAGTAACCATCTCTAAAGTTGGTTTGTAGGTTACCTCTGTCATTTGTTTCATCAGCCGAACAAATTTACAAAGTGCTAACAAAACCTTCAACACAAGTTTAGTAAGATTTGATAACTATTTGGGGGTTCCTTGTGATTAAGTATTCCCTTGAATTATTTGTATTACACATATTGAGAAAGATTAAAGTAGTCAAATTCTCTTGAGACCTGCTCATGAATTAACAATAGATAAGTCAAAATGAATGGCATTGGTGAAAGCAACTATGAATATTGGAAAAAAGGAGAGATATAGTCTCACCTATACTACAATATATTGAATTAAAGTCTTGAATGGTCTTTGATTTCAACTTCTATTCTACTAAAATCAATATGCATAGATGGAAAATGAGGCAAGTTTGGATAGTAGAATCACTAAAGATGATAGGTTGAGATTGATTACCATGTAATATATATGTAATTTAGTATCTTTGTCCTATTACTTTATGGCCATTTACCTTCTTCATCACTAAATGCCATGTTTTATTTTTCTTGTGCTATTTTTAAAACATGGATGATATGATTTGAATAGGGAAACTTTTGTTGTGATAATTTGACAGTGTTGGAGAAGCACTTCTATCTTGATGCACATTTTGATCTCATTTTGCTAAGTCCAAGTTCAATTGTGCTTAACTTTATTGCACCCCCTTGTCACATGATCTTGTTTGTAGACACAAATAATTTTTTCCTTGATAGACATCTCAATGAATGATTAAAAGTGGATGCACAATACTCATAATGAATAATTTCCTTCTTTCTCTTGATTTCTTCATTGTAGAAATTTCACAACAAAACGACAATAATGGTTTTTAATAAAACTCATAAATTACAAATATTTCCTAAAGGTTTCCCACATATCGACCCTATGAATTTTCATCCCTAGGAATTTTACAAAATATAAATATAACAACAACAACAATGGACAATATTTCAACCCTTAAAAACCCCAATCCACTAGGAAAATCAAGAGATAAGACACACATGTGTTCCAATAAGGGTCATACCTCTAGGATAGTCTTATCATGTCATGCATATAAGAGATTTGAAAACAATTACGATAGCTATAAATATAATAGAAAATCTATTTTTATATCCTTCAAGTATAGTGTTAAATCCCTTAACAGATTCATCCTTAACTTATGTCAAATCAATAAAACATATAGAGTTGGAAATTACAAACCATGAAGAATATATATGGTTGAAAATCAAACCTATAATTTATAAAAGTATTGGACAATTGTAAACTTCTTTAATATGTATAAATATGAATTCCATTGGCATGCCATAACATTATCACAAGGCTTGTACAATCGTCTATCTCTCCAAAACCCTAGCTAGGGAAAACTAAGAGAACCCTAGTGCACACCAAGGATATTCAACAAGCATGCATCACACAAACATGTCATCCAAGGCAATACATATCCTCTTCATCTTCTCTTCACCATGTACAACCTAGGTTTTATCTCAAAACCATAATATCCAATGAAATTTATGGGCCTTTAACACTTATTATCATTTATTGAGGACACTGCATTCCCATTCAATCAATTTCTAGAAAAATGTGAAAGAAGATAAAATGAAATGAGGAAGAACAAAATCTTCTTCAAAATAACACCACTCAAGGAAGATATTATTTTCGAGAAAACATTTCCACAAGTATATTCGGAATAAACATTCCTCAATATTCCTGAATTTAAGAACTTATGAACACAAAATTACTACTACAAATTAAAAACTTTTAGAAAAACTTCAATGCATACTCATAATCACTCTCAATTTCAACATATTTTATCAATAAATACTATGAACCATGAGACATGAAATAAAATAAGTTACTAACTTAACATTCAATATTATGATTCATCATTGCAAGAATCATCACGTGAAAAAATTTGCATGCTACTATTGATATATTAAAACTTTGATAAATACAAAGATATGTCTTTGAGATTAAATCTTTGAAAACTTTCTTGATTCAAAATATGAAGTCTTTGCTGAAATGTTTAAAATAATTGACAACATGAAATATACAAAAATACGGATTGAACAGGGGATGAATTCTCTAAAAACTTAGAGGGACCATAAAACCCCATAAAACTTAAATTAAATATTCTCTTCCAAATGAATAAAATGGCTCACGGAATAAAGTGGTCTCTTTAGTCCAATAACTAATACTATCTTCTTTATTTTTTTGCATTTATCTTCTTGCATTTCAACCTTTTTTTGTTTGAGTAATAGTTTCAAAAAATAGTAGAGAAGGAAACTCAATTTTTCTGGGAATTGATTATTCCTTCCTTATGTCATGCCTAAAATATTTGTGACTTGTCCATCCAGTCATGTATTTTCTTTTTCCTATGTAAGGGATAAGGTGTTAATGTGGAGGTGACTTGGGGTGATTGCATTGTTACTGAATCGTCCTTAACCTAGCTATTTGATTCTATTCAATTTCTTTGAGATACTTAAAATATGTAAATTTCCAATATCTAACTCAGTTAAAATATCAAAAGATGGAGGTACTAGACTTTGATGCATATTGGTATTAGTACTTAACAATCTAAAATCAATGGATAGTTGATCAAATATCAATTTTTCTCTAACAGGGATAGTAATATATTTAAACTTTTCATTATTATTTCTCTATTTACGTAAGGAATTATTGTAAACTTCAATATCCAAAAAAAATTAATTATATGTCCATGGGGGAGGAAATACCAATTCAATTGTTGTTTTAAATTTATCCTTGAAATCTTGAGTGAATTGACCAACTACATTGCACTTATTTTGAGCTGCCATAATCAAACTTGTTTTTGAATGTACCACACTTACTGACATGATGCAAATTTATGTCTTTAACACCCATAATCATGAACTCATCTTGATTTTTGTTGTTTAGAACCTTGATCACTTCATCTGCTACTTGAGATTTTTCTCTCAAATTTGTTCAAGCTTTGGTAATTTCAATATGTACTTTGCAAGCTAGAATATTGGTCTCTTGAACTACATCAAAATGAACTTTGATTTTTTCTACCATTAATATGTTTTGATCCCAAATCACATGCTTTGTTCCAATTAAGTATCTTTTCCCATAAATTATTCTTTCGGCCTCTTCCAACGACATAAGTTTATATATCTAGTTGTAGATGGTGAAACTATAACTAGACACAATTGATTACAACATCTTTTCACCTGGTGACTCCACATTAGACACTCTGGCTCCAAATAGAAAGGGGACTGGAGCCTGTTATCACTCCAGGAAACTCTCCTAGGATGTATATTAGAGATGCCTGGTAACTTAATCTTTTTGGTAACTATTTTCTCAATAATAGGTGTGGGTTTGGATCAAGATGAATATCTTAATCACTGTAATGTATCTTCAAGATAGTCTAGCTATATTCATGCAACATAAGGCCTTCATGAGCTATTATCAGATAGGTTTGTAAATCAAATGGATAAGAAAACCAATCAGTTAACCATAACATACATAGGAAATATATATGATGGGTCAACAAGCTAGCCAAAGATGCTTATGATTATTGCTTAACAGTCAAGAGTAAGATGATAGTTACCATGGGACCATTAAACATATACAAAAGAATGAATTCAACTCATATGCATAGACAAAGACGAAGGAGAGTCTGATAATAACAAATGATAGAAGCTTGCAGTCTTAATATATTAAATAAAGTGTGTTTTTTACAACAACAGTAGATTATAGAACTCAAAATCGAACCACGTGTTCATCAAATGTTCTTGGCTTTATATCCTTTTACAAACAGTTTCCAGATCCTAGATTACTGGATCAAATTTTGCCAAAAATAGAAAATCAATAATTGGCCCAAGTAGACTAGATCAATTCAACTTCTTGACTGATCTTTATTTTCTTCAGATTCTTGGCAAGTGTAGTGAGCCTTCTAAGGCTACTAGATCTCATGTGATATGGGAGGAGTTGAACTTGACACCTGTTGATAGTCAAACCGTCTTATATCCTTGACAATAGCTAACCATTGTTTACCTTTTCTGTCTTTTAAAGCATCTGCAAAACCAAAACAAACTCTTGATAAAGATGTCATTAATTATCTTCCATCGATTGGAACCATTTTTTAGTCTTTTGAATGAGAAAAACTTGGACCTGTGAAAAAACATTAGCTTTTTGCCTTATCAGTGCTTTCGGTAGCTAGAGAAAATAGAATTCGGGCTGATTAGCTACCGAAAGTTCTACTTTCGATGGCTAATGAACAATCAATATGTTTGCCTAAGCCACCGAAACCTGAGATTATCAAAATTTCAAAAATACTCTTGTCTTAGCTCAAAAACGCCTTAGGATTGATCTTTTTAGGATCTGTATCTTGCTCAAAATTTGTAGAGTTATTGGTTGCCTCTGGTTCATTGCACTGAACTGGCACCTCTGCAAGGGTCTCAAGAGAAGCATGATCCTAGTGTTTTGAAGACATTACTTTTTTCCTCAAAGCCTTGATCTTTTTCTTCAAACCCTGAGCTACTCTACATAATCTGTTGTAGTCCTTTACAATATTGTTTTTCTTTTTCTTCTCCTTTATTCTTTCATGGGCTAATCTTTCCAAAGCTGAGCTGCTTTTTGCAAAGTTTTTTGATAGAGTTTCATACCTAGTTTTTATTACCCTTTCTAGTACTTCTTGCTTGTCTAGATTCTTCTTAAGCTTCTTGATTTGTTTCAATTTATTCTGCTTCACTTGTTTGCTAGATGAGGCATATGCAATTTGTGGTTCTAGTTCTTCTCGGTGTGTAGGTGATGGAAGGTTCTCATAACTTACTATGTATATATCCACAAAAACATAATTGTCACGCCCTGTGGTAACTGAATCCTCGTGCCCTGTTTCAAAATGCTACTCTTCATTCTTTGAGTCTATGTAAGGAAGATTGAGAATGTTTTTGTTCACTGGGAATTCTTTGGCCTCTTCTTATTCACTGTTGAAATTCATTTTCTTCTTAGTTTTTCCTAGCTTAGAGGAAGGAGAGGGTTGATTGACTGGGGTTGGAGAGATAGCTCTCCTCCTCCTCTTTTCACTTCTAGGAGTGGAGGATTTCTTGGAATGAGGACTCTTTTTTTCCTNCTGGGAATTCTTTGGCCTCTTCTTATTCACTGTTGAAATTCATTTTCTTCTTAGTTTTTCCTAGCTTAGAGGAAGGAGAGGGTTGATTGACTGGGGTTGGAGAGATAGCTCTCCTCCTCCTCTTTTCACTTCTAGGAGTGGAGGATTTCTTGGAATGAGGACTCTTTTTTCCTTCTGGCTGAACCTCAGTCTGGAAATCATTCCAGAATAAGAAGTAATTCCACTCTTTACCTTTTCTTTGCAAAAGCTCACAAACCAACAATTTGATTAAACTATGTTGGGATAATCTACTTGCAACTTCACTAGGTTTGGCCTTGACTTGATGAGTCATCTTGGATAAGCTTCAATGGAGGAAATAGGGCAGATTGAGTGGGTTTCTACCATTCAAATGGTTTATAAGTTTAAAATGGTAAATCATCACCTTGTTGTATCACCCTTCACAGGTTAAATAAACCATTATATTTTCAATAAATGCTGCCATTTCTCTTCAAGGAAAGATACAAGAATATCTTTCTTCCATATCAAACCCATGTGTTCTGGTTTTAAATAGGTCCTGAATTCAACATTCTTAATAAAAATGGTTTTAAACCATTTCTCTCTAGTTGTAGGAAGCTCTATGACTTCAACTATGATGGCTTCATCAATCTCGAATTCATCCCGGCCGATGATTTATTTCTTTCCATCG